>VXBO01004196.1:725634-843912 GCA_013400135.1 Rhinoptilus africanus
CATTTCACAACTCAGTGGGGCCTCCAGACACAGAGTCGCTGCGGCTCCCGGCCGGGCCAGGGCGAGCCCCTGCCTGCCCGAAGAGGCCGGACCACAAACTCCACCAGACTGTGGCCTTTTTGTGTTTGCTCACTGCAAACGCGGGGGTTAATTGATAACCCGGCGTAAGCTTTTCATGGCTCCCCGTTTGATCCTGTTGCATTTGGGCCGCATTGTAAATTCAGATTTATCACCTGATAGGAACAAGATTTTGGAATAAAATCCCATGATATAACAACCACACGTAATTTGCCGGTGTGTGGACTGTGAGGGAAAAGATTTCCCCTATGAAAGTGCTCAAAATTAACCAAAAGAAAAAGAAAAAAAAAATCCTAGTATTAAAACTAAGATGCAAATGCCCTCTTTGTAGAGGATCATAACCAGGGCTGAGCACAAGATCAAACTAAAATGTTTTATCATAGGTAAATAAATGTATATTTATGCATTAAGTGCACCTGTCAACATTTCTTTACACTGTTAGTTGGGTTTTCATTAAAGAAGGAGGTATTAATTTAAATTAAGCAGAGTGAGATCTTTATTACCAAAGTAATCAGCTACAAGTAAGTTGGTTAATTCCACTTATGTGTTTTTCTAAAGACTTATCTTTGAGAATGAATGTTTTCCCTCGGAATAATTTTCAAGTGGTTAAAAACAAAGACAGAAGGGAAACTTGCATGAAGTATTCCACATCACGTTTGCTGTGCTGTTGTTTGGTTGAGCTCTACTGGAGTCTCGTATGCAGGCACTGGAGCATCTACTATGACTGTATAAAATGTGTTTAATTGGCATGAAAAGGCACTAACAGAGTGCTAGTGGAGTTTCCATTATCTGAGCGGATATCTTATTTACTTTAGTGGAGATGGAGGAGAAGAGGAAAGTGATGGGTAGCTGCGTGTGTGTGTATGTGCGTGTGGGCTTGAGGGGGGAGTGGAAATCACACACGCTATAAAACCCACAGCATTTATAATGCCACTAACCTCAAAATCCCCAGGAGAATGGTTTGCAAAATGTTTTCCTAATTATAATTTTGCAGATTTATGTTTAACACGGTTTGCCAGTTGTGAAATTGGCAATGACGATAATACAATTTGACGGGTATTTCCTGTTAAAAAATACGCATTTTTATAACATACTTTCCCCACAACCAAGTAAAAAGCCTGATCTGAAAGGGGAGTTTTATTTTTTATCCACCATACAAGTAGCCTTCTACACACATACACGTACACGCATGCTTTCATTGTAATTTATATAGGAGACTAGCCGGCATTAAGAATTGATGTGGGACTGTATATGTGGTATTACAGTCACTCTAGTGAGTCTATGAGATACCAGCTCCCCGCTGAGTACATACTTATGTCAATATTTCTGTTAATTGTTGCATTACAAATTGTTACATATCCCAGTGGTGGGAGTTCGCGTTTGTGCCTGCAGTGGAGCTGACAACACCTACACGTGGTCCCCAGAGGGTTCAATATATTGTGGGATTTGCCTTTTGAAAACGTTATCACAGTTTATCAGTCCGATGTCATTCCACTTAGCACTAATAGAAGAGAATCCTGAACTCCGCCGTGGTGCGGTGTATTCCCCCGTCGACCTCCATGCACCAAGAAAACACTTGGAGCTTAGAGCATCTGCGCCAGATTACTAAACCAAAGCAGATGAAGTTTGATGCCCTTCTAGTTTTTGTATTGTTATATTACATGATTTTTTTCCCTAAATACTGGCCTTCTCAGTGCTGTTGCAGGAGTTCATTAGAGGCGCACTGATGCTGTGCAGGTTCCCGAACGGGTCATACTCACTAGAGGAGATATTTTGTTTGAATTTTAAAAATAAATGGCACTCATTTGGTAAAGTTCAATAGTATTATTGACTTCAACACATGCAAGATTTGCAAACCCAGATCATAACAAAATACCTTGATGTGATTTTATGCACTAGTTACTGACGGGAAGACCCTAGGAGGTGACTCCACCAGCCACCGGAGAGTTGATGACTGCAATATATCCTCACTGCGCCTTGCAACAACCAGGCACAGCCAAAAAGCAAGACGGCACATTTTTGTAAGATGAACTTGGATAAGCAGCATGAAATCAAGTTTGTGAAAACGTTAGTATTTACTGTGTTCTCTAATTCCTCTAATTTCTTGCACTACAATGAAGAGGAACCTTTCTTGTGTGAACTACAACAGGACAGTGAAAATCCTCTCCCTGGTGACAGATACTTGTCATTAACAGGCAAATTTGCTGTCACCAGCTGATCTGACAATGAATTTCTGAACCAGGGTGGCAGGTTAGCCCTTACTCTGTGAAAAACAGACATGTAGCGGGGCAATGCATTCTTCTTTTCTCCATCTTTGAGAACCCCTGAGATCTCCAAGGGATCTGCCGGAGCCCCAGAGCCATCACAGGGGAATCTCTGCTCCTCAGCATTCCTCCCAAACCCCAGCATCCTCACCAGCTTCCTGCCAGTGGGCTTTACTGGGGGCACTGGGGGAGGGGACTGGTGGTTCATTGCCCCTGAAAACCCTCATAAATAGAGATTCCACAACAAGGAGACTCTGTGCAAAAGGCTAATTACAGCCTGGGGCTGCATTAACCTTTAGTGTGGGTTCCCCACTGGGATCTTTGTAAGACTCTGTGTGTTTTTGTGTGTGTGTGTGTCTTCACACACCAACCTTGCGTATGCACACACAGACCTTTTCCCTGCCCTTTATTTTCCCATTCTCATTTGTGCTCTCCTATACACAGATTTTTTGGAGGTACAGAAAACCTTCTTCACAGTCTGAGGATTTGTTCACTGGGAAAGTCAAGGAAGGGATCAGAACTCCTCATCTCCTCTCGGTGTGAAACAGAATCGGATGAAAAATTCCCTCCCTTGATGGAAGCTGGTAGTGCAAATTCAACAAAGATTGGCTTGTCTATGGAAGCCAGCTGGTACAAAACCCCACTGTCAAGGAGAAGACATCAAATTCTCTTTGGAGAAGCAAACAGAACACAATTAATGTGAGCCAGGTGCATCAGCAAATATTATGACAGAGGTAAATTTATGACTAAGAGCTACCAGTGGTCTTATAGTTAGTATGAAAGCTTGCAGAGATGATGTAGAAATTTGGACAAATCTCTGCGCTTTTGCTGGACAGTTACCTTGAGTAAGCAAAATTGAAAGCAAAAAGTAGGAAGAATCCGCTCAGTAAGGTTGATGCTGCAAAATGACTACAACAGAAACCTCGGTCATTCCAACCTTGGAGATTTTATGAGGAAAAACGCTGTACGTAATCTGATTTCTGATTACCAAATCAAAATACTAGTTACTGCTAGTGCTGAGATGCTACTGTCTCTGAAAACAATTGTCAGAAATCCAGACGCATGGCAAATGGATTTATTTAAATCATTCCTTCAGGGAAATACACAATGAGGAACAGCAAGAAACTGTTTCATTTCACTGAGAGTTTTTACTTAAGGGCTCCTCAAAGGACCAGTTTCTCCCTGTGTTTTAGCCACATTCGTATTTAACCATGGAGCGTCTTAGTCAGACAAGAGGGACTCGGTGACCGAGAAGATTCAAGTGAATGTCTGCTCTCCGTCAGCACAGCGGGTGTCCCAGTGCCCACCACCCCTGTGTCCAGATGAGATCTGCTCACGGAGGAGCAGGCAAGGGGAGGCAAGCTGGAGCTTGCCCATGGAGCCACACTGCAGTGGTGCCTGTGGGCAGGGGGGAAGGACATGTTGAAGTTTGTAACTACAGCAGAGTTTCCTTGGATGCCCAGCAAACCCCTACAAGGCCAGTCTGTCAGCAGCTTCAGAGAACTTGGAGGTCACAGAGCTTTCTGGAGATCCAGCCTCCATTATGCATGTGAAAAGCAGATGCTGTCTGCTGTTTGGTCCTTACCTTCAAAATGTTTCTGGGTTGTCCAAGAGGGTCTGAAGTGCTAAGACATACACCACAGCCAAGAGAGTCACTCACACTCCCACGGGAGGTCTCCCTGTGGGCAGGTGAGGAGGTGGCAGGATTCCCACCACACACCAGCCCGAGACTCTGAACACATTCACTCAAGTCAAAGCTCACCACCTTTCACTTCAACTGCAAAGCAGACTTTTTTGGAGTTGCCTTTGCAAACATTTATCCCAATAGGTAGTTTTGTGTAATAAAATAAAACCTCAGCAAAATAAAAAAGCCTCCCATACAAACAATAAATCCCTACCAAAATCAGGTCTGCCACTGAACATCCTCCTCTCCTCAGAGACAGGCAGAGGGGAAAAAACACATGACAGATGTTAATCACCTTCTTTAATGAACTGCTCGGAGATATTTAAATACGGTGGTGTTGATTGTGGTATAAGAACATATGTACAATAGTATAAAACAAAGTAGAAACATGGTGTATTATTAATACACACTAATTCCTTTACATCTATTTAGAGGCATGGTGCAGGAAGAACATACTGTGTATTCTCACCGTAGCTCTTCTTGGATATAAAGAGACCCTCTGAAGCAAATTCTTCAGCCTACTATACTTCAAGAAATAGTAATCTAAAGCATCAGACATTTCCTATTAAAGTTTTAAAAACATAGCTTTAAGTCATATGTTATATTGAATGCTTTAATATCTCATCTGATTCAGTAGGTTTTAAACCCCACAGAGGTCACATTTTGAAGCACTAGTCACTTTTTACAGCATCTCCAAACATTAAATAAAAATAAAAATTATTAGGAGGAATAGAGCCATCTGTAGAGGCTAATAATGTGTCAGTTTGATATTGTTATTAATAATACCATTATTTCTGTTTCATATTAGGGAGATTATGATTGCTAATGGCTATAAACTAGGAGTGATAGCCTTCATTCTGGGCCATCTGTGTTGCAGCCAGAGAGGCATGAGAAGATCCAGTTACAAAACAGTTGTTTCTCCTGACCCTATTTGGTGTCCAGCTTTATCCTTGCAGCTAAACCTAAAGCCTTGGCATGCCCGGTCCAGGTCTGTGATCTAGTTACAACAGGCTTGGGCCTGAGCCCTGCGACAGGCTTTAATGGTCTTGTGACCAGGTCAAGGTCAACCACACTGTGATCAGGTAGCCAAGACTGATTCGTTGAGATGCACAGTACGAGGTCCATGTAACCGTTCTTAACTTCATCAGCCACAGCAGGAAAAACTGTCCTACCCAACCTCTGGAAAAGGGACGTGGTAGCAGAGCAATCTGGGTGGTGGCTTGCTACTGATTTATAAATAGGAATGCAAGCCTTGTTCTTGGTCCTTATCAAAGGTTTCCTTCAGGCAGCTCAGCTGTACATCACCTCTGAGGCTTGGACTAAGGTAGTTCATACGTTACTAGCCACAGTGCTTCTCTGCATACAGTGCCTTTGCCCTACGAAAACCACTTGGATAGAAACCTGCCTGCATTTTGCATTTCTGGTAATGTGAGATGGGTTCAACTTAACAGAATAATAATAGTAAATTCAACGCATTGTAAATATTATGCAAAGCATAAATGAAGGTGTGTTTGTTGTCAAGAAAATGCTTGAGGAAACACCACATAGACAGCTCTAGTTTAAACATTACAGCAGTATGATTTCATTAACTGATTAGAGCAGTAGTATACTGAGCAGGCGGTTTCCTCCTCTCTAATACCAAATACATACAGACAGTGCTCCCTTTTCCCCTCTATGTTACTGTTGTGGGTCATATTTAGTGCTGATGATTTCTAATTTATCCAACAGGTACAGGCACATTTCCCCCAGGTAACATTTGTAAACAGAAATAAAGCCGGTGGTGTATTGTTTGCCTCGGAAACTCTGCAATTCTAGTGTGCCATAGAGTAGGCAGTGATGTGTAACCAAGACCAGTGATAAAAAGAAACTGCAATTGTTTTTTTTAAGGTACAGCTCTAAAACTGTACTATGTGGATTTCCATGGTGCAGCAGCGCAGATGGAAATTACTTTTTTCCCCTCTATAAGAACTAGTTATCTGATTCTCTTTTGTTTCCCTTAGTCCAATGTTCAGTTGCATTTTAGTGTTCAGAGCTATAAGGATCCATTGAAACTTATGGAGCCTGACATTTTAACTATCTCATCTTAGCATGATTCATCTCAATTTACTTTCTTCAAAAATGTAGCCTGGAAGAATATGAACCATTCTGGGGGCTTGCTAGAAGCCATAAGCTCCATTAAAGAGTATAGTATCAGCTGCCTTCCAAAGAGGGTTTGCTTGTTATGGGTCTCATCCTGGAAAAGTAATAGGTGCCTCCTGGGAAATGCCACGAAGTCTCAAAGGTTGAATTCACAGGACTTAGGGGGAGAACTAAGTCCTGGATCAAGTCCTCCATCCTCACAGTGCTTCTCTGCTCTACTGTAGGAATAGCAGCACAAAGATATTCGCAGTTGTTTCTGCTCTGCATTTAAGCATTAAGCAGAGCAGAGGCATCTCAATAGTTAAATAATGAGGAGATTAAAAGAGCCTCAATAAATTTGATGGGTTGATATGAGCAAACAAAATCATTCATATGATATTACACAAGTGTCTGTTCAGAAAACACATGATTTTGGAACTCTGGCCACAGTCTGACAAGTATTCTGGGGCAGATCCTCTGTGTACATCAAGTGTCATCGCTCTACTGAAGTCAACGGAACTGTGACAACTTATACCCACGGGGGCTCTGCCCTTTTGTGCACAATTCTTGTAATAATCAAATCGCGCCACACACAGAGCCGTGGCGGCGCGACCATCGTGGTGTAAAGTGCTCTACAGACAGCAAGCTGGACCACGGCCCATTTAATTGCCGAAGGAAGAGGTTTTGGTATTGAGACTTGACTCTCATTTAGATTTCAGATTCATCTGAGCTCCGGCTACAATGAGATGAAGACAAACCTTAAACACGACTCGTTCAGGCACCTTCCTTTCAGCACAGTAGAGAGTAAAACACGGAGGAAACCCGCAGGCAAACAGCATTAAATAGCACTGAAGGGCTGCGGTGGGGGACGGGAGGGCAGCACGGAGCCTCACAACTGTCACCCGCAAGAGTTCAATGACACTTGGTCCAGCCCATTCCCCCTCTGCACTTGTAGTCACTGATACAGTGAAACAATAATATATCACTAGAGCTGACCCTTTGGCCTTTATGAATTATCTGTTTTAGAAAGATGTGAAACCACCTTTTATATCCAACATAATAGATATTTAGACATTGTAGATCAATAGTGAACAAGTTTTCTGGTTATAGTTAATGGGTGCCAGAGGGGCATTCTGACATTGACCTCTGACACCCTTGTTGACAAGAAATCTATAGAGAAAAAAAATAGGAAAGACTGCCAGGTTTTAAAGTTATGAATATAGATCTACAGCAAATAATGGTAATTTTCATTGAGGAGAAATTTTTCATACTTTCAGTTTCAGACGCATTTCTCCAAAATCCTTAATTCTGACCAATGTAAAATTAATATCTGGCCCTTGGTGAACACGTGAAAACAACTGTTCAGCTGTGTGACACAATTTTCCATTTGTTACTCGTATGATATTGTTCTGCTGTCAAAGACGACTTTTCCCCTTTTAAAATAGGCTGTCATTTATAATTCCAAGCCAGCACAGATTTGTTAAACAACCACATCATTATGGGTCCAGATAGGAAGAAATACAGGTCCCTGGTTCTTGAAAGAAACTAATCTAAAGTGATTTTTAAAAGAAAATAAGTTTATAGGAATTTAACATTATGATTTCTTATAAAATCAGTTGGTAATATGTATAGCTATCAAAGCACTAAATAAATCCTTATTCCTTAGTATATCAGATACTTTAACTAACTTCTTGTGTAATTAATTGATGCAGCGAAAGACTGGTAGTAAAGGTGGCAACAGCTATGAGTATAAAACTATATCGGTCTATCATATGCTTCATGGTTCTCAGTGCAGAAAGTTACATTCACCAGGAGCAGTTTCACCAAACCAGAAAAAGGGAGCTAATTTCCAGCAGTCTGCTCGACACCGCAGCACAATCCAGCCTGCCTCCTGGTAACAAAATTAGCTCTATCACGTCAAGTCAAAATGAAATCCGTGTGAAAGGAGGGTCGCCTTCTTTCCAAAGCGTATCCCCTCCAACGTACCTACTATATTATTTTGTCACACTCCGGTAACACTGCTCTGAGCTCTCGGTGGCCTTCCTGCAGCTAAGCACCATTGAAATTACATTTGTCCTGGCTGTTCTTTTCTTTTACCCCTCCTCTCATCTTGTGCAAGATGAATCGCTGCTGGATCCAGACTGACTCCGAGGGCAAAGCCAGGTCTTGAGGAGGTAACCTGCCTCCTACGGCTTAAACATTTTAATTAATTTTAACACTAATGCACAAATGAGAATTAATCACTCTGCTGCGGTGCTCTCTAATTTACCAAGTTTATTCATTAAAACTTTCCTCACTGAACTTTGATTGAATGTCATGCTTTTTTAAAAGGCCTCTCAAACAGCCTTAAGGCTTTTAAAACCGATGGCTCGGGCAACTGCTGAAACACCCTTTACAATTAGCTTGGCGAGGAAGAATGTGAAAGTTTGGTGGGAGAGGGATTGAGAGAGGCGCAGTTAAAATGAGGTTACACTGGCAGCTTAATAACGGGGCTGCTTGGAAATACTCCTGTAAACTCACACGTGACTAAAATTACCTGCTAAACATAAAAGCCATGTCTTAACTTTTGCAAATTCTACACCAAAACATTTCACAAGCCCACAGTATAAAAGTGTCCACGTGATCATCGTGCTGGTTTAGTGCAAGAATGTAATATATGCTGTATGACTATTAATTTTATGAGATTGCTTTGGATTATACTGTTACATGTTTTATTGCTGTGCTATATAAAAAAAAGCGCGGTGATAATGTTATTTGTTTTAGATAATATATTTGCAATGTGTTTGCTAATCTAATTATTTTAGAATCAATATAATAAAACCTTAAGTACACAATTTGGTCTATTAATTGCTATAACTAAAATCTGAAATTTATTGTTTAAATGGAGGTTCTTCATTTCAAATTAACTGAAGCAAAATGTAATCTTTACCTTTTTAATTAACTGTGTTCAATATTAGGTAAAAAAATACCTCACATTTTCAGTTTCTTAATGAAGGCTGCAATCAGAAAGGCTGACATTCAATCATACATTTAATTGGCTTTTTTAAAGTCTTTTACATTACTTGGATCTCCAAGAGAGTTGCAGTTAGGAAAATATTCTCTGCACATAGTTTTGTGTGAAAATCAACTCAGCGCCTAGATGCCCAATACTTTTATAAAAATATGAAACCCTCTGTGGGCATGTCTCTAAAGGAAAGTGAAAATACTTGTTTATTAGCTTCTCTGTCTACCCATGGGCTCTGGGAGCTTCACACAGCACCAGGGCTGCAGAGGACAATTCTCCATGGAAGTCTGCGGTATCCTTGCTTTCTTTCAGCAAGTACAGTGGGGTACCTAACTCTGTTTATTCACATTTTCTATTATACTTTTCCGTTTTGTTACAGTTTTCTTCTGCACTCTTCCTTTAGTTTGGGAAGCAGCTAAATCGTCAGCACAGACGGTCCCTTAGGACCTAAGCTGTCCTAAGCATCGGAGTCATTTCTGCTGGCAGACCGCTTCATTGTAAAAGCTCCATGACACCGTGGGTGGTTAAGTTAAGAAAACTGCCTCAAGTGTCTCTATTAATACCGAATTCCTGCCTCTGTAGCTAGTATGAGCTCAAAGTTTACTCAGGCAATGAAAATGTCTAGCTAGAGATTAAGGCTAACCTTCTTCAAGTTTATAAATCACAGCCACTTCTCTATTTGAATCAATTTTAAATGTGAAAGTACTGTGATTCTTACCTCTTCTACTGCCTTTACACTTCACCCACAGCCCCACCACTTCTCCTACCATTTGTTTGGGATTTCCAGCAGCCACAGCTCCACCAGGCCCCGTGGGCAGCCTGGAAAACAGATTCTTGTGCATGAGGAAAACGACTGACATGTCCAGTGAGTCTAAAGCACCTGGGACAGACAGGCTTCAGTGCAGGTTTTCAGGACAATTGATTTGCACATGAACTGTTGCTGTCTCACTGCCTCCTCATCAGTGAGGAGTGGTGTCTCCAGCCTCCGGAAGAGCTGAGTGGTTTGAGCTGGGCTTTACAGTCTCCTGACCCGCAATCAGGGCAACAAGTACTGGAGTAGTAACAGCACCCACATTCTCGGCTTTGGCACAGCTGCCCCCGGCTTCAGCCAGCCTCCTGTCTTTTATTTTGCCTCATCTACCTGTTACATTTGTGACTGAGAACTTAAATTCTGGAAAAAGGCATTTTTAACAGCCTTCCTTTTGCACTTGGGAATTCCTGCGTATCTCCTTACATCACTCTTTCAGCATGCTCTTGGGGTAACTTTTCACTTGCCTGGACTGTGCTGACAGTTGCACTGTCTTTTTCAAAGTCAAACCAAGTGTCATGATTTTTCCTAGAATTTCTCATTTAAAATTCTCATACTAGTGTTTCCTTAAGGACATTTTCTTCTGTGTACTCATACGCTGCTGCATTAAAAGCTTTCTGTCTCTCTTTACCTTCTTGTACAAACGTACCTATTAGTGAATTGTATTTGTGGATGGAAATGTTCATCAACTTTTCAGGACTGATTGCATAGTTTTTCTCATCTTCCTAGGAAATTTATGAATCGGTATTTTCAGCTTCATTGCTGCTCAGATTCTGTGAAACAATCCTTATGTTCAGATCTTTCTATGGGCTCATCAAACTGAAAGTCCTGTTGAATTGGCTGCACTTCTGTTTCCACCTCATTATGGTGGGTGGCACCGTAACACATGTACAATTGTAGCAGGAGTTCTTTCTTTCAAATCCAATCGGGAAACTTTATTAGAATAAGAATTACAGTCACTGATTGAATTACTCTGTCTCCTTCCTCCCCTTTGTAGGGCTTAAATCTAAACAAGGCCTTCCCAGAGATCCCCCTCTTAACTTCATGTTATGGATTTAAGCAAATGCATAGATCATAGTGACTATCCGAAATATCAGTACACCAACTATGTACTCAGTTCCCTATGTACACATGTCATATTTCATAAAATGGCTAGGCTGAAAACTTGACCCGAAATATTAATTCACCCTCTGATGAATGTGCCTCTGCTCTTTCGTGTCTGCACAGAACATCCCTAAATTAATTTCAAATAACAAATATGTTTGTAAGAATCAGATTTTGTCAGCAGGCAATTCACAAACAAACAAAAAACCTACTTTCCTTTTAATACATTAGTAGTTATGAATAGCTAACCCAGCTCTAGTCATTACCTAGCAATGAAAAATTGACAATAGAGTTATTAGGATAATATACTTAATTAATAGAAATATTAAAAGATTCACCATTAACCTGCATTTGCTCAGAATGCCAGAGGGGTGATTAGTTAGAATGGCACAGAATATTTTATAGTACTTACTGCTCTAACAAGAAGTCAGAGAGAGGAAAATGGAGATCCATGCTGCTACTGGATTTGAAGTATGACCTTAACAGTATTCAAAGTTTTAAACGGGAACAAAGATAAAGACAACAGGAAAAATTATGCCTTGAACTTACTAAAAAGATTAGAACACACTGAAAAGATACACCTTTTTGTAAGCTAACTGATATTTTAAAATAAAGTTATTCCAAAACTTTTTCGACTGGAAACAACTATGCAGATTTAACACTTCAACATCTGTCCCTGAAGATCAAATTTTTACCTGAAAACACTACAAACCTCTCTTCATCATACCTGACACACCATGTAAGATGCATAGAAGAATTCTTTGAGTCAGCTACAGACAATCTGCAAACCACTGTCTCAGCCCAATAAAGCGGGTATTTATCTCATGTACCTGTACTTCAGCAAAGCGCAGGTGTGAGTTCACATTAGAAACTATTTGCGAAGCTGCAGAAGATGAAGACTAGCAGGAGGTTTATAAAATGTATAAACATTTGGTTCAAGGAAAAGTAACTATGAAGAGTTGGTGAGAAGAATGAGAGAAGCATATTGTAGTTTATTAGTGACCACGGCAGATGGATGGATTTTGTGGAAGTTGGGATTGTCAATACAGAGAAGTCAACAGCTGAATTCCCGAAGGCTCAGAAGGGGCCAGCCTTAATGCACTTCCCTCTGCCGATAAACTGATGTGCTTTGTCTCCTTTTGTTATATAGCCTCAGAAAAGTTCAGGCATTAATAACGGTACAGTTAAAGGAAAAAGGAAAGATCCCACACCTCATTATCCGGCTTCCTGTTTGAGAGATGGTGTGAGACCAAATTAGTGTATGTTTGGAAAGCACACGGTAAGAGATAAGCATCGCAATAGAGATGCTAATTTAGAATTAAATAGATCACTGGGAGCCAAGTTCACCAACAATAAATCTGAATTCAGTCACCTGGAAACCCCAAGAAGGCTTTGAAGCTATAGAAATTGCATGGATTCTTCTCCCTAAATGTCTTCCTGTAGGCATGCAAAATCACTTAAAACTAATATGACAAGACACTATATGTTGTTTCCTTGTAAGGTGAATAGTGACTCATTAGGGAAGGATATAAAAAGGTACTGTGAATTGTAACTTTTGAAATTCTAGTTGCAGAAAGGAACCTCACATACAGATTCAAACTTTACAGCTTCAACATTACTCTTGTTAACCGCTGTTTACAAAATGGTGAAATAAACAGAAGCCGCTGGAGTCCCACCCCACACCCTGCAACAGCACATATATTCAACACAGAGCTGAATGGATGAGAGATTGAGAAAGTTAACAAAAAACACATTTTCTTCCTCAAAGAAATATTTCCTACTGACAGATTTTGGATTGCATGCTCTTTGAAATACTGAAGCTATCACAGCACATTCCCAGAGAAAAAATATTAAAAGCTAGTAGCAGTAAGTGCAACATATGTGCCATACATACGGACAAATGTATCTCTATATATGCATACGTATAAAAACACACCTATGAAAACAACACACACCTCAATATACGAACAAGTAATTTAATTTCTTAGGAAAAGTCCAGATCAAAATATTCTTGGTCATATTCAAGAAGGACTGCTTGGCAAGTCGGTCTTGTCCTAAACGTGCCTGTTAAACTCTCTGTCACCATAGGACTGTCTGGGATAACTTGTTCCAGCAATCTGCATGGACGCTCTGACACTGGAAGGGGAGGTGGAAGGAAGGAAGGAAGGCTTTGGAGAGGAATCCTAGGGCTAGTCTCTGTTCCCCCAGGCTATAATTAGCACTGCTATATGGTCTCAGAACCAAACCAGAGTTTCCTTTTGAGCTGGCTTTAAGTTAATTTTTAAAATAAGAAAATTCAAGATAAATAGCAGACAAATTAAAGAGATTTCTAAGGAGAAGGAGAAATCCAGCGAAAGAACAGTCCTAAGTCACAAGGTTTTGATTAAGGTCTTGCTTTTGTGGTATACATTATCACACAGCGACGATGCTGAATTGTGAGTCTGGCCTGGATTATCCAGACTTCAAACAGAAGAAGGTTACTTCTTTAAGTACTTCTGTTTCCTCCCATGTAGATAGCATCTCTCGTCTTGCCACAACCCTAGGGCTGATGCATCAGCCTGCATTTGGACACTTTTGATTATATGATTTTTACAGCATTATTCATTCAAGTGATCATACAGTGACAGAATAGTCAAGAATGTCACATCTAGACGCATCTAGCTAAGAAAAAGTTCACAAAAAATAGGGTGGATTGGGATGAAAGAATTATTTTTCATTTTCTCTCCTGAAAAGCCCAAATATAAAACATACAGAAAAAGGTTCATTAGAGGTTTCAAAACCAGAAGCAGTGTGGGTCTGTCACCCAACAGGCCTGAGAGAACTAACACCCAGTAAACTTCTGATTAAGCCAAAACCAACTATAATCTTCAAGATGCTGCACATCAATTGAAAGCCAACACATAAAACCCTCAAACCTCCTACTTCTCTAGAATTTTTCCAGGGGTCCATAAACTCAAATTAAGAATTTCTTCTTCTTAGTGATAAGTCAGAAAACAAAGAGAAAGAACAAAACGGAGGGAAAGAAGGAGCCTCCTCTACATCAATTTCCTCTGCTTCCTATGGGAAGAAGTATTCACTGAGTACCTGCTGGTCCTGGAAATCAAGCTATGCTTTTTGGTGTCTAAACACAGAGATAGAAGTGAGGCTTCAGAGAATTAAAAATGAAAATATTAATCCAGAATGGGATATCTTCAGTTACCTGTTGATTGCTTTAGAAATTCCCTACCTCAGCTGTTATCTGGAGTAAGCAGAATGCTTAACATGCTTAATAACACAGGACTTGTGACCGTAACCTTGGCTTCCCTCTGTAAAACAGTGCTAACACCATCTCCAAGGAGTTCTGCAACAACCAAATGAGGAGTTCTATCTACTTTAATAATGTTATAAATACTTTCAAACTTTGTTTCTTTTTTTAAAAGCCAGTAGTGCATTAAAAAAAATTAAGCAGGAAATTAATTTTCCCAAAGGTCTTCAGTCGTTGGACAGAATTTCCAGCAAGCACCAGATCTTTAGAATGAAAAAAATGTCTCCTGATTTTGGCATTATAATCCAAAAATTCTCATTAGCTTCTTCAATTCATTTAATATAATTTACCCCTCCCTACAAGTTTTTAGGTGATGAAGAAGATTAAAAATGATCCCATAACAGTCTGTTCAGTATTTTACATTCACTGACCTTTTACGTAATTTGATATGTTCCTTTAGATGTCTATTCCAAGTATGGTGGGTGAGAGCTTGATTTATAAACAGTGTATGCACACAGGATTTTTATGTACTTTGTTCACACCATCAGTTTTTTCTGTAGTCATTTACAGTCTATTTGCAATTCATTAAAGTACTTTTCTTTTAGTTAAAATTGCCTTTTTTTTTTTTTATGTTTCCATAGCAAAGTAGGTTTCTTTTGAGAAAGAAAAGTCTTCAAATGCTGGTCTTGTGAAAGCTGTTATGGGGTCCCTTGCTTCTACTTCATGTTATGGATCTCACAGCTGTAGTAGAAAAGGGGCAGATTTGCTTTGAAGGAGGTTTTTGATAAAAATCCCTCTCTTTCTTCGCCTTTGTCCTCAGAGTTAAGTAATGGAAGACCATTCTTGCCACTAAAATTCAAAGAAAATAGCTCTAAAAGAGCAGATTCTTGGTTCTTCCTACTCATATCCATCAAACACAGGGCAGCAAACCTAAGCGATGATCCCAAGTGGGCAATGCAGCTGGAAAACTGATTTCATTTCACTTGCTGTTGTGTATGGGATAGTGAAAGTCCTCTTGAAATCAGGGCAGTTTCGCATGGCTTACACTCTGCTCTTCTAGACAGTACCAGAACACTAATGATTTTTACCAGAAACTTTGGACAGTATTTCCTTTCCATGTCTGATAACATTCAAGCCATAGAACTATTGGATCTATTTTTCCCTCTCTAAATACCACTCCCAACAAAAAGCAAATCATACAAGTTTCAGCAATGACAGATGCAGGAGAAAACTCTGGCACAAACAGAAGAGGACGGAGCCGGCAGCGTCTAACACACGTTTTATGCTCTTAGTCTCTGGTACAAGTCGATTCTGTTCTTCAAAGTGGAAATGACATTTAGTGGCTGTCGTTCACTTTCACCTCCTATTTTCCATTTCATTTTCTGAAAACTGTATGTACTTTCTGTACATAAACCTTGCCTGATGCTTTAGTTTTTATTTTTGGTACAGCAGAAGGGTTTTTTCCCTTGCCCATAGTGAGGCTTTAAGAACAGTACAGCAGGTGAAGATTGAAAGAACCTAAAAATTTAAAGCTTCTACCATTTTCTGCGCAGTTAGCAGCAGCTAGGTATGCAGCTTTTCTAGTGCACAAGAAATGGGAACCTTCATTGGATGGGACATGGAAGGAGACCTCGACGAGGTACATACACCTCTTGCAAGATCCCAAGGCTGGAATTCGGGATAACTCAATCTTAAAGAGGGCCCACCTTGGCCAACCTCAAAGGATTCTGGGCACCTAACTGATACACGTAACACTATAGTGGTTATGGGGACAGTCCCCAAACTACTTACAGCTGTAGCCATGGAACAGAATTAGATGACCAGGAACAGAAACACCTCAGAGAAGAACAAACCACAGGACTTAACCTCCATACCCCACTGTACCAGCAGGAAGTTTCTTCTTTCAAAGAAAACAGACCAAATTCAAGGCACAGCATAAAAAACTTCTTAAAAAACTCTTGTTTTTCCTTCCCTACTCCCTCACAGCCTCCCACCACTGAGTGTTTCTCTCCCTTTGGCCTCCTACGAACAGAACTTCCAAGAAACATTTTGCAGGATTATAGTGAATTTAGTCAATACTACTCACCGGGATAAAGCAACCAACATTACAAAATTTGCTGGAATAACTATGTCTATTAGGAATGTGCTGAAGAATGAGATGATATACGGTAAACAGGGCTGTGCTGACAAAAACCTCCACACAATACACAAACAGAAAGAAAATTAATACACTTATAAGTAACAAAGGCAACTCCTCCTCTGTCACTAGCATTTAGCTCCAGTCTGGTGCCATTCTCCTTCTGAGCTCATCTGTACTGGATCTTTCTGTGTTCAGTCCCAGCTATATGAAGTATAGATGTATTTTGTCCCAGATAATCACAACTACTGTTTTTCTTTAGTCACTTTCTTTGTATTTGGTTGGGTACGGGTAGGCTCTGCTCAGCCCATTAGTCACCCATGTGTTATGACTTTGGGGTATTCCGTAGCTGGAGTAATGCTACAGCACTCATTTTAAAATTAAAACGCAAAAAAATAAAAAGGGCAATACCACTGCTACACATTCGTAATTCTTCAACAGAAGTAATGTATTTATCAGTGCCATGTATTTGGAGACATAAAAAGACAGTCTTTTGTTTCTTCAGACATGTCTTACCTTTGTAAAAAAAAAAAATCCAAATACCTCCAAATATTTCTGTACCCTTCTAAAGATTCTAAATACTGATTTTTCTCTCAATTTCCTTACCTGCTTGTGCTTAGGTGTACTGGGTGGGGGAGCAAACTGAGGCTGGTGACTAAACGGGGGAGTCAGGGAATGTGGTGTCATTAGCTATCCGGTAATCAAAAGAGAAGGCAGCTTTTAAGAATTCTACCTATGACCCAATTTTCTGTTTCTCTGCTACTTGTACACGTCATAATTTTCCTTGAGTATAAAACCTTCTGTATGAAAACATCTGCTGCCAGGAAATCTCGTTTTGTTGTTGGTTACCTGCTTTGATACTCCAATCTGAGGGACTTCAGAGAAAAAGAATGGTTTCTTGCCTCTCCCTAGCATAGCAGCTAATGCAGAATGTTTAACTGGTCTGTGAAAGGCTTTTTCTCTATCTGTGGGGAGTATTATTTCTGATCCCCAACGTAGCAGTTAATAAAGTCTCAATAGTCTTTCCACCATTTCCCTCAGCACCCGTTTGCAGTCCTAAAACTCCACTGCTCCTGTCACTCTCCAGCCTCTCCAATCTTCTCTGCCAAATGATGTTTTCCTTAGCAGGAACTTCCAATGTAGCCCCAATTGTTTCTGTTTTATTGAGGGATTCCTCCTGAGTGGATTTTTCGATAGCATTTTTAACCACACCAGCAGCCACGCTCCTCTACAGCAAAATTATCTACAGCTTCCCAAGATTTAATAGCAGTAAAGTTTTTAATGCTATCTTACTGAAGTCCCCTGAGCCTGCAATAGGTTCCTTCTCTTAATATTCCATTATGTCTGACATGCTCTTGCCATCCATGGAGAGAGATTGGATCTTGTACTCCAAGCTTCCAGACTATCACATTTCCTCCCTTTTCTAAAACATATCCTGCTCTTTCCTGGAGGTCATTCTGCCTCTTCTCGGAATGAGGCTTGCACACAAACAGGCACGCTGTACAGAACAAGATTAGCCAAGAAATCAGTTTGAAGAATTTTCAGTTTTTGGCAAAGGCAAGTATTTTTAGAATATGGTTTGACTTTGTGTCCGACTGCTTTCCTTCTCTCTAGCAGGTATGAAGGCTGTTTCAGCATGAGATGTTTCTCAGCAGCACATGCAGGTGTCAACACGAGGGGTAACTCATGGCCCTCATCTGCTTCTTCAGGTACAAACCTGACCCCACCAGCCATCACCGAAACTGGCAGTGCAGGGGACACACATTGACACTTGCATGCCCTAGGTGACAAAATCAAGATCTTAGGAAAAAGGGAAAGGCTCCATGTGACCATGAAAACATGAAGTTAATACTCAGCAGGTCAGAAATGGAATCCTAGCTGTGTCAACACCGAGCAGCAATGTAACCGAGTTTAAAGTTTAAAGCAATGTAACCGAGTTTAAACCGAGCAGCAGTAACCCGAGTTTAAAGGAAGGGAGTAAACTACTGTCTGCACAAGCGTAATTCAGAGTAAAGGAAAGGTTTGGCTGAGAGGAACGTAGAATCATAGTATTGTCAGGGTTGGAAGGGACCTTAAAGATCATCTAGTTCCAACCCCTCTGCCACGGGCAGGGTCACCTCCCACTAGATCAGGTTGCTCAGAGCCCCATCCAGCCTGGCCTTAAAAACTTCCAGGGATGGGGCTTCCACCCCCTCTCTGGGCAACCTGTTCTGTGTCTCACCACCCTCGCAGTGAAGAACAACTTCCTAACTTCCATTCTGAGACGATCCATCTCTAGTTTTAATCCATTCCCCCTAGTCCTACCATTACCCGACTTTCTAAAAAGTCCCTCCCCAGCTTTCTTGTAGGCCCCCTTCAGATCCTGGTGGGCCACAATGAGGAGGTGTTCTAATAACGACAGTGATTGTAGGGACAATTTGGGTAGAGACTTGTGTTGGGAGTTTTATCAGCTGGTTTCCAGCAACTCTGCAGGTAGTAAGGTGAAAATACAGTTAGTTCACTAATATTTGAGATTCTCGGATAAGAAGCAGTTAGTGCCATAAAGTGCTGTGCTTCTACTCTGTCTCTGAAAGATAAATAAATGATATAGTACATAAATACTATAGCATATACATTTTGATATCTGTAAATGATCAGCAATTTAGACTTACAATCTGCCACATTTCTACAACATGACACCTTGTTATTTTTTTGTTATATATTTATTTTCAAAGCTGAATTAAGATCAAATGTTTGGACAAATTCGTTCCACTCATAAGAATGTTTTTACAAAGCCCAACTCTGAATTCTGATGGCTAAAAATCGGAAGTCTATCTTGCTGTTGGGCCTGCTGATGAAAGGATCATCACCTAAACCAATAATTGTTATCTTTGCAAACCTCAGCACTTAGACTGCTTGAACAGTGACAAAAGGTATAAATCACCCTCAAGGCGCCTAATTACTACCATTAGCAGTTGGTTTGTTATCCTGTATGTGGAACAGGGCTGCCACATTGGAAGGACAATAGCGCGGATCTGGCTCGCACTTAGCATAACTATATGCTATATGCTAAATGCAAGGCCAAACTCAGCCTCCAGAGGCTCAGATTTTGGGGATGCAGCTCTGAAACTTCCATATCCTTATCATGGTTATATTATTTGCTTTTTACGTTTACTGACATTAAGAGACATGAGGGTTTGCACTGCTAACTGCCAACACTAATTAAGACAATCAAAAATTCCAGTGTTTTCACAAAACACAGCATCTCTGCACTATCACGAAAGGATGGTAACGCCATCAACAGTTGCCATGTAATATTCACGGTATGTACTTATGTGTTAGCACTATCATCTCTATTATTCTAACATGGCAGATACCAACTGTTAATACTACACTGCAATTTCTGTCATCTTCTCTAATGTCTGGTAGGTGTATTTATTTGTTTAGACTCAGAATAGAATTATTAGAACTCATAAATAAAGGGTTGCTGAAGAAAATAGTAGGGCAGCTGGGAATTATCTATGTTCATGGTGAAAAAAAAACGTGTTACGGTGTTGGGGTAATCTACCACATATGCAGCTACTACAGTGCATATATGTACTTCTGCTGGATGTAGTTACACGTTATTCTGCTCAGCATTGTCTGTTTTCTCTCTGTGTGAGTCTAATGCAATTCTACCACGGGAAATGCTAAGAGATTGTTTACCTCCTCTAGTAAATACAACATTCTGGCAAAATCAGTGCACTGACAGTGCTTTACCTGTGCCGTTGCTTTCACAGTTAGAATTGCAGGAGCATTAGCATGGCAGGGAAACCTGATGTGAAGAGCACTGGATTTACTAGGGAGTCTCTGCATGGAGTAGCTGAAGTATTTAGATGCCTGTGCCTCATTTGTGAGCATTCAAACGATCCTAAAAGGAATAAGTAAAATTGAACCCCCAGCTATCGTTATGTTGTGAAGGAAAAGACGGATGTATATGATAACTGCTGGAGGAGATTGACCAAAAACTTATGCATCTTGCTTTAAAATTTAACAAGAGTATTTTAAAATGCTGCTGTACCACACCTTGTCTGCGGAAGAGGACTGCTGACGGTGCGGTTTTAGAGTAAAGATGGAGTGCAATCTGTATGCAAATTAAATGTTAATATGGCATATAAAAGTAAAATTCAATAAAACGAGTTTGCACTGAGCACTGAGATCACAGAAACCTGGCCATTCTTTGACTTTGTCTCCTCACTGGAGTTTTTGCTGAACCAGTTTTCCACCCCTCTGTAATCTCCTGTGCAGTGTATATATGTTGCGTGATTTAGCAAATAAAACTAAACAGCATCTTTACTGCTAATGATGTGAGATACAGGCTTTTACTTGTGTCCACTGCCATTTAATGACCTAAATATCTCCAGCACTTTTGATAGCCGGGTTAAAAGCCATATTGATTTCCCTGAAGTTTCTGTTGCTTGCATTGCAAAGAGCTTCACTAAAAAGCAGTGACTCAGCTTGGCAGAACATAGGGCACTTGTTAACGGTTCCTGGATGGGATATTGTAGTAAAGAAATCATAAGAATAAGAAATTCTGGACTCAGGCATTCATTGAGAACCTCTCTGTGATTTTCAGTAACAGCTGGAACAGTCTGCTGGTAAAATTCAACACCATTCAAGGAGCCAACAAAGTGCTGAAGGAGTGAGGAAAATCAGGACAATTTTGAATTGTCCCTATTTGGAAGAAACTGAAGTTCAGATCTAAGAGAAGAATTTTATGGTTTAAATAAAAAAATAGACTAACTACGAAATTGCCCTCAATACTCCTATTTGCAATACAACAAGGGTTGTCAAGTATTGGCACAGGCTGCCCAGGGAAGGGGTGGAGTCACCATCCCTGGAGGGATTTAAAAGACACGTGGATGTGGTGCTGAGGGACATGGGTTTGCGGTAACTTGAGAGTGCTGGGTTAACAGTTGGACTTGATGATATTAAAGGTCTCTTCCAACCAAAATGATTCTATGATTCTATTTTTTGCATTAATTTTCGAAGAATCATAGAATTACTTAGGATGGAAAAGACCTTTAAAATCACAGCACTTTACAAACATGAATTAGTGACTCACCAATTACAGAGGTGAGATTCCAACCCCCGTTTCACAGAGCAAGAATCTAAAAAACCTAGAGAGTAAAAGACTCAAAAATTCGAACTTGGGTGACTCACACTCAATACCAAGAGGATATTTATGTCTCCGGTCTCTCAGATTTGTTTATCTGGCAAAAGACCCTTAGAGACAGACAAGTCTTAATTGTTCTCCTTTTGGAAAAACTAATCCAGAAGGAGAACTGAAACATTAGGCTCTGCTCATGACAGGATTTATTTACCCAGCAGAATATGCCACTGCTCTATACTTATTTTTACACTCTTCCCAGATCCACCACAAAAACCTCATGCCTTTTTTGTCTCTCGCTCACACACACACAGCTTTCTCCACTATCACGTGCTCTAGAAGTGCTGTCAATCCCAAGAGTGTCAAATCTTCTCGAATGTGCACAGTGAGTGGTCTCTGCCAGCAGCTCTCCTGGTTGCTCATCCTTGCGTTCAAGCTCAGCTCACACCATGACCAGTCTGCCATATACAAGCCAACCAAGACAGGAGCCCATCGAGTCCCATCACAGCCGCTCTTCTGTCTGCACATTTTGTGTAGGCTATTGCTTCTCGTTTGCGTAACGCACACACCAGAGCCGATAACACGATTTTCCAGCAGGTGTCCCCAACTAATTTTGTGACATTATGTGCAGTTAGCAAACCAACATATTTTACACCTTTCTTTCATGGTGAGTAACCATCACTATGACATTCAATGCTGTGCTGTGTTGCATCTCTTGAATTCAAAAGCACATATATGTTGAAGATCTATTTATCTCAAATCAGCTCACATCCTGAGGTTTTTCTGCCCAGTATTTTGCCAGAGAGACTTTCCAAGCCCTTGGGGGTGTATCAGTGTGCTTTTGCCTACTCTTGTCTTACTTGCACAGTGCCTAAAGTATACAATTGCAATATATATTGTATTGCATAAAACTATGGATTTGACTCAGAGGCTTTATTAATAAGTTTTTGAGAGAGTTGTTTAAAATAAATTGACTAAGTTTTGTTACAGTAACTGCTAAAAATTTTTAATTCCATTTTAAAGCAGCTGCATGAAAATAAGGAGTCAACATTTAGAGAAACTCACCTTCCTTAGGATTTATAGCAAGGATTAATTATTTTACCCGTAAACTTAAAACCTCTGACTTACTCCATCCAGTCAGCATTCCTAATTTCTAAGGCTCTGTCATTGAAGCAATACTTACTTCAACAGTTCAGAAGCCTAGGGCTGTTTTCGGAGAAGTGGCATTTCTTCATGTGTCTGTGTTTTGTGTGTGTCTGAGATTATGTCTGCAAAAATGTCTACCCTCTTCATGTCCAGTTCAGAAAGGGCCGTTGAACCAAACCCTGTGCTTCAGAATACAAGATTTGCAATTATTATTACTTTTTTTTACATTAGTAAACTCCACTTTTGCTACAAGGTCGTGTCAACGGTTGGTCCTGGATATACAGAGAGGACAGTCTGTGCGGCAGAGCATTGCGCAGAGTGGCTGGGGTGAACGAGGAGGTGAGGGTATGAGCTCAGATGGAAAGAGTTCAGTAGACAAATGGATAGCTGAACTCTTCGCTTGGCAAACCAGTATGAAACAGTAATGATTTGCAGGCATTGCAGAACAGATGATCTTTAAAGATTTAAAAGAGAATACATTCTCTTCTTTAAAAGAGAATACATTCTCTTCTTTAAAAGAGACATAGTGACTTTTCAGATTTGAAAAAATCCTTACACTTCCACTTGCAGTTTGTATTCAGAACTGATAACTCCAGAAAAATTCCCCTCTTTACCTCTAGTGACCTACTGAATCTTGCAATTATCTGCATCTCTTCTAAGGCATTATAGTAAAAATTGTAACAACAATAGTGGTTCTATCAGCAGAAATATTTATAGTTAAATTTTAATAATATTCATGCCATTTTTATAATAGAAAATAATCTAATCAACTGGCAGATTATGCTAGTCTGGGGGTTACTTATTTGCAGATCAAGAAGAATTTTCTTACAGACTGGGAGATGTAAATTGGAGCGATCTTTATTTCAGTATCTCTGCCTGAAATGAGACGTTGCCTTTAATCACCCCACAAGGTAAAAGTTTTCTTCCTACATGAATGAGGAGTGTGAGGATTCTCCTCTGTTTACGTTGGCAAAAGCAAATGTTTTGCTTTTAAAGGCAGGGACAACTCTGCTTTTCTGTCATACCCAGGTGTGCTTAAGTCCTTATGGCTGACAGAACCCACCAGTCTCTGAAACGGCTGCGGGACAAGCACACTGGACACTTCCAGAGCTGAAACTGCAGCTGCCACTGCTTGAGCTGTGGACTTACCCATGTTGGCTCACCACTACAGTTTGAACAAAAGACAGTCTAACAGGGGCCCAAGAAAGCCAAATGGATGTATTCCATCTGTGTCTTGTTAGTCTCACTTTTTTTAGTTAATGATTTAAAGCCCTTCTCTCTCTTCCCCTGTTTTGCCAGCTGTTCCCAAACCACTCCACCGCAGCACTTGCTGACTCGCCCCTCCAGACTCAGGGTCAGAGGGATAAACACACATTTTCAAAGAGAATTCCTCTTCTCAGCGCTTATGCAGACCCGAATCTCAACCCACTCTCGGTGTGAATTAGCTTAGCCCGTCAAGAGCAGCTTGGCCATCAGGCGCCCACCTCCCCAGGAGCAGCACAACAGTGCTGTGGCACAGGCAGTGCCTACCTGGGAAACGACAGCCCTGAGTGAGATGGCGGGACCTGGCCGCAGTCCACGGCAGAACGCGCCGGGTGTGATTCGGTGACGGAGGTTCAGTCCCAGAGCTCCTAAACTGCTCTGAGTCTTTTTCTCACACCATGAAGATGAACCCCAAAGACTGTATTACAGTGTTGCCGGGAAGCATGCATTATTCTCCAAGTTATCTATTACAGCTAGTCGTTGTTCAGAAAAGAGATCTGCGATGGTAGGTGTGATCCAGCATCAAGGGTGATTGAGATCTATCAATAACCGCACTATTGCGCAGAACATTTTGGTCACTGGCGAAGGAAGAAGAAATTATGCCCATTTTTGCAATGAATATCAGGTGTTTGGTAATTGTGTTCAACCTGGAGTGCAGAAACAGCAGCTGCATTCCGTTTAAATAATGTGCCTTAAAGCTAACACTTGGATTTATTCCAGCAAATACTGTATATTTAGTAACTGCTGATAACAAAACATCATTTCCCATGCTATGACTACTCTTTAAGCATCAGTAAAAACGTACTTAATCAATTTATATTAAATTACTGTGCAATCACCATGGCAGTTTAAGGCTATGCCTATGTATATTAGACATTTATTTTATCAGATAATTATTATGTTCCCTTAACTTCTGAGCATTACTTGATATTTTATATCTACACAACTGGTATCTTTAAAGAGATATTTTATTATATCTGGACTACCACAGTAACTGTGACTGCATTGTCTTTAAAAAGCATTTCAAGATTACACTTCTTAATTGTCTATGCTGTGCTTTTTGGTGTAGGTGCCTCACAAAAGAGCAAATGCTCTCGGCAATAAACAGTGCAGCAGCCCCTGTGTAGCTGCTCGTCTTCCTCCTGACCATCAGCACGGCCTGTGCTGCTGAAGACTACGTGGCCTGGCCAGGGGTCCCTACAGCCCCAAGATGCTGGGGTCAATCAGGCTGGCACCCAGCTTGCCATGAAGGAAAAATCGGCTTCAATCCGTCTTTGCCTGCTGCTTGGCCTCGCCTGAGGATTGCGGCCAACAGTTCTCAACCTCCATGATATACTGTGCCTCTTCAAAGCACCTGACAACCTGACATATCTCAGCAGGCCTTCTGCTAGCACCCAGTGACACAGCACTGGCACCCTCTCTTCACTCCTGTGGTACAAGCCTGCCTTGCTGATGAATACGAAGACAAGAAATTTTGCCATAAAGTAATCATGAACCAAGTCTTTCATCCCCCATGGTTTCATTGTGCTTTGGATACGGCTTTTAAGGTGCTGATACAAACATTAATTTTGCATTACTACATAAATTGGCATAGCACAGTAGCTCTCTCCACTTGAGGAGCTGGGAAACCTTGACCCTTCTCTACCTCTGCTGCTTGCTTCTGCTGTGATCCTTATGCAAGTCTCTTAATTTCTCTGTGTCATACTGCCTACACCTTAAAAAAGTAAAATAATGAAGCACATATGCTATTGAATTTTTTGCCTGCAAATGCCATGTCCATTTATGCACAGGACTATGTGTGAGAGAGCAGAATGTACTTCCTTTGTGTGTCCCTACCAGTGCAATTTTATGTTCTGATCTGAAATGTAACTATTTTAGATTATTATAGTTTTAAATGCCTGTTTTCAGGCCTTATTTATAATTACTGAAGTGCTTCCCTTGAGTACTCTTAGCAACTAATTTCAGGATCAGGATAAATAGAAAATAAACTTACGCTGGGCTGTGTAGACATTTATCAAATCAAATGACTACAGAAAATTAATCTTTCTATCGTGGTCTGTCAAGTCACGAGAAATCAAGTGCATTTTGAATGCATGAATCTCAGTGGTAGGGGGGAAAAAAACCCAACAAAACCCCACAACCACTCACCCAACCATATACATTGTCCCTATGGAAAAAACTAAACATGAACCGTTTCCTTCTTTTCCCTCATACTGTCTCACTTGACCCTCACCATGAATTTCTTTAGCAAACAAACCAATTGGATGGGCAAATATTTGCTCAGTTTCCTGAGTATGTTTGATCTGAGTTTTTTCAGTTGCTGTCTGTTCAGTCATTTCCTTTTTAAAAGTAGGATTTTTTGAGAGACTTAAAATACAGTCTCTACATTTACCTGGATCACCAGAACACAAGGGTGACACTTTGGGTACTCTCAGAGGGAAGAATTTGCCCGTTATTAATTGAGACAATTTAATGACATTCAGTGGGCTTTAGTTTATCTGCATATGCTTTTTTTTAACCTCAAGTTTCTTTTTAGGAACTATGTAAGCTAAAATTCTAAGGGACAAACTTGATAGAAGATTTTGATGCTTTTGCAGTTGGGCCCTTGTAAGTAAGGTCAAAACATGGCCCCAGAAGCATCAAGAGCTTTTCCAATCTGCCCTTGGCACCAACAGGCCCTTGGCCAGCCCAGCTAAGGCCCTGCTCAGACATCTGTTGCTCTCCTCCCTTTGCATCCTAATCCTTTCATTTCCAGATATCCACGCGCAGAGTGTGCTGCCTTCCAACAGGTGATGGTACGGATCTCTTCAGAGATGTTCCATGCTGAGTATCCAGTAGTTCTACAGCAAAAGCAGCCCGTGACCCTGGCACTCCTGAAGGAAGCCCTCCAGCGATGCGCTCCAGCTACAGCCCAGCAGCCCAGGCCCCACCAAGCACAGGCTCGCCTTCTCCTGGGCTCCAACAGGCACATTCCTGGAGCCACATATTTCCTTAATGTTACTGCCTCATTGTCTTGACATTCATAATGTGCTAAGCTGGGAAAGTAATTAAAGTTAATTTCTGCTTGGGGGAGGATGAGAAAAAGTGGGGGGAGCATCCTCACTGTAAATTCTTATTCATATTTCTTTCCTGTTTTGTGATTCTCAATCGGAGTTTTCTAATAACAGATCATTTCTTTTTGTCTAACTTTAATCTGGCCCTGCTTGACAAGCACCATCCTTTTCATTGAAGGGTAAGACCACTTAAAGAAAGGCCAATAAGCCCTTGCACTGCTCAGCTGACTAGGGTGATTTGTCACCCTGTGCAGTGGTGGTCACACCAATGGATTTATCTCAAGGTAAATGGAGATGCTGAGACCTGGGACCTGGAGCTTTGATTAAGGCCCCCTTTTTGTAGTGTTGATAGATGTTGCTTGTGTTTATCTATTTGAAATGCCACTAAATCTGTGAATACAATGGAAAAAGAGAGTAGTTTGCAGCTGAAAACATATTAGTGATTTATGTTTCACTAAGAAGCACAATAAAGAGACAGAGGCTATTAAGAGGAGCTATTTTCATGAGAAATAGTTCTGCTTTAAAACATTATCAACCACACCTTGATAAAGACCTACATGCATGCATAATCGTGTTTACTTATCCCTTTAGTTGAGTGCAATATACATTTGGAATGCACAGCTCCACATTATTAATAAGCCAGTAGACACTTTGCCATGCAAATGCCTAAGAATAGGATACTTTGCATGTTAATTGTCTTTCAGAGAAAAAGCAAGAGTAATGCACTGACCCAGGACTTCAGATGGACTCCACATCCCTTAAACCAGCTTCAAATTCTACTGACCATTATTGCCAGCATTTATTCACAACATTTTAGTAGAAATAACCAGTGGGGTGACACAAAAGGATTATAATGCATCGATATAACTTATAACATGAATCAATGTCAACAAGACGCACCCATTTAAATGAATAGGGTCAGATGAGAATGCTGTATCACCCTGACTCGTGTGACAGTTACAAATGCATAACCTAGTATGCATAATAGGAGTGTACAAACCAGTAGAGATTTGTAAACTTGGTTCATTTCAAGCAGAACTGACCCACAGGAATGGAAAAAGGAAAAGCCAACTGAGCTGTCTAGAAATAAGTGATTCTGTAGTTTGTTGTTTAACGAAAGGCATAATGAGGTTTCATTTTCTCAAGCTTGAATAGAGAACGTGGACCTAAAATGCGATTAGGTAGCCAAGCTGCTATTTATCTACAACATTCAATTAAAAGAAAAAGATAACACATTCGCTTCCAAACACATTTCTGTTTACAAATGCAAAATAAAGCTTCACTGGTCTGCCTGGTATATGCAAATATATAGGCAAACTGCAATTACATGTTTGGAATTAACTGTGCTGTGTTATGATTTATTGAAACGTTCAGAGGATTCCTCTTCAGCACTAATGAACAGCGGGNTGTGTGCACCTGGAGCATGAAAACTAGTACAGTAAGTTATGTACCTGTGGGGTGATCCTCTGTCTATGGCTTGGCACTGCAGCGTACTGACAGTCTAGCAAAGCTCTTAAATCTGGACAACACCTGCACCTCATTTGCTTTACAGAAGCGCCATGACCTGACTGCTGATGGTGAGCCCTCCCTTTCATCCTTAGGATTATGACAAGTTATTAATTGCCACCATTAGCTGCAGCAGCCTGCCTGAGATCTCTGCTGCTCTCTGGAGGTGAGAAACTATGTGCATGTGAATGCAGAGAGAAAAGACGGGAAGCGCTGGGGCAAACAGAGCAACAATCTGCCCAAAAGGGATTGTGAGATTGTGAATAATTTATTAGAAAACATTTTTCTTTGTCCTTCCCACAGACCCACAAATCCTCCCTAAGCGCTCTTTACCAGCCTTGCAGATAATGTACTTACACATCTCAGAGCTTGCTAAATAGACTGAACAGGCCACAGAGTTCACTCTTGACACGGCTTCTTCAGCGTGCCTTGCACAGATTAAACACTCGCATCCTTTCCTGCAAGTCCTTCCTATGTCATTTTTTGTAATTAGGCAAAAAAGTGAATACAAAATGGCGGGCCAACACTTGGAAAACATTTTTTTTTCCCTTTTGTTTGTAACTATGTACTGAATTTGTCGGTTCCTAGCTACAGCAGACCAAATTTCAGCATGGATTCACACCTCATTTCACCCTTCTGCATGGACTTGCTTGAAGGTGCTCAACCTGTCTCATTAACATTTTCAGACACCAAATGTCATATCTCACCACCTAACAAACACGGTTGCGGTAGAATGTGAGACACTTACAGAGAAAAGTAGTGTCAACTTCAGTAACTTAATGCATAGCCGCCAGCACACTAGAGGTAAATTTGGCTTTAAGTAAAAGATCACAATTTTGAGAGGAGACAGGAAGGGGAGATGATAAGGATAAAATGTGAACTAATGTCAGCAAAAATAGCTTTGAGGGAGCTGTGCTGGTTTGGAGCACTTGAAGACTGTCTTGAGACACACTCGTGCTTGAGCACGCCCCAGGATCCCGGTCCGTGGATCAGCCAGATGAGGAGCCCTCTGGGGAGTGTCAGAGACCAGCTGCAGGCTGTGCATCCTGGGTTCCTCTCCGCAGAAGTACAGAGAAGTGAGCAAGGGAGAAAAGAAGGGACTGGTTCATGACTTAGTCTCATTCAGATCAGGAGTCAGGAGCGCCCAGTGACTGCGCCCAAACCAGAAACTCAGCAGGACTTCAGGAATACAGACATAATCCAGGGGTGTAAACGAAAGACAGAACCTGAACTGTCACAGGAGCCAAGGACCACTTCCCGGTATTTTAGCAATCCTTTTGCAGTATTTACAGGACATCCAATACCATCATGTTCAATCTCTAATAAAACAAATATATTCTATATTTTAACAGAATATATTTTAAATAAAATTTATCATTTTTGCTATCTGTCTAAACGTTTCCATTCTTCTGCCTAGTCATCTTAAACAAAATGTTTCAGTGCTTGCATTTATGTGTGAAAATAAATTACATGTGGAACTTACACACCTAAAGTACCACTCCTCATTTGGCTGGGTGAGAAAAGATGTGGAATGGTTTTATAGGCCATAAGTAGATAGAATGTGCTTGTAATTGGGATTAGAAATAAGGACCACTGACTCCATCAGATTCCTCTCCAAGAACTACAGAGGCCAAACATTTTATATTTAGCCTGCAATCCCATAATGGCATATGGTATTCTTCTATTTGTTATTAGATAAACTTAAGTTTAAAAGTATCTTCTCAGGTTTATATATTTATCTATACGTCAGTATCTCAAGAACAGCTTAAGATTTCATACCTCCACATAACTTTCATACTTCCACATGAAAGCAAAATCTGTGGAAGTACAACTTGTACAGATTATAAATTATTACCAATGAGAGTACTAAAATATGTGCTAGGCCCAACTTTACCGAAAAGCCTACTGAATTTTTGGGTCAAAGTAATGCAATTCTGTGAATCGTCTGGCCAGTTCCCATGACTTCCTCTGTGGGACAGTCTCACAGGAGTCAAGGAACACAACCTAAACGCCACAGAGGCAGTCTTAGGTGCTGGCCATGTGCTGTGACCACGCTACCTTGGCTGGAACACTGACCTCCTTCATGGGGCTACCTTCAGGTCTGCTTTGAGGAGCATGAGAAACTCTTCAGTTTGAGCCCCAGAACGGGAAACTGCTGTTCAAGGTAGAGATTCAGGACAGAATCCAGAGTCTGGAGAGGGACCTAATTCAACTCCTTGAGCAAAGAGCTCCGACTACTCTGTTGTTATGTAATGCTCAACTTTTAAAAGGAGTGAAATTCTTCTTCTTTCAAAGAATACTTGTAGGCTTCTACAATTAGGGGATGGTTTGGGGCTTTGAACCTTAGGTGGAAAGAAGCACCTTCTTTGTGCCTAGACCCTGGCAGATACTGTTATTTATTGGCTTGCTCAATTCCCCAGAGTCCCTCAGTTTTGATCAGTCTTTCACAGTACTAAAACTTTAAATACAAAACTCAGCTTTTCAGCTCTAGTTTGGCCCTGCACCTTTGCCCAGACACATAAGATACAGTTGTTTCTGTGCCTCACTTGGAGCCATCAGTCTTTACATCCCTTAGGCCTAACCTCCTTCCTCCCCATCTCCTCTTCCTCCTAAGCCTTAAAGCATGCATCACAGCACGTATTTGTCTTTTGCAACATGCAGAAATGGTAACATTACTATTTTTTCATCATTTTTACATTAAAAATTACTATAAAAATGTGTGAGTTATAAATCAAACATAACTTAGGAGTTACAAGAGTATACATAAATGGAGACGTTGTTTTGTCAGTGTACTACAAATCTACTTTTAATTGGCTTTTTGTTACATAGCAAATTTAAAGTCCACCTATAGAATGACTGTGTTTTGAATTGTTCATTTGCCTAAGAGAGAAAGAGTTTAGATTAGAGCTGACAGCTACAGACTAAATGAGAGATTGGGCTTTCACATTAAAGCTCAAAGGTTTTCATTCCTAAATAGTTCAAAAGCAACTATTGTATGTTGTCTGTAAACACACAGATACAATGGAATAATCAGAGAAAGGATTATAAAGTATGAAACATTATCACAGCTGAATTAAAATAGCTGGCTTTTAATAAAGATACCGACCGAGACATCTTCTGTTGACTGTATACATTTAGACAATGCCTGAAGCCTTTGGCATCTAACCGCTTTAAAATTGCATCATTAATTCAAGTAATTATTTATCACAGATAAACAAGCAAGGAGCATTCATCCAAATAAAGTAACTGTTAAATATCTTTAAAGACCAGCAGACCTTCATGCTTCTATGCCATTTCAAGTGAAACCCTATGAGACACCAGGAGCTGAGAGAAGTCTGCCATGGCAGAAATCCAAATGGGAGAGCAGCCTGGTGCCGGCAGAGAGCTGACACTCCCCAACACCAACATAATACAAGAATTTCTAAAACAGTCTTGAAAAAAGCTAACTCATGTACTGTACGTGTGCTTGCTGCTCCTTTTGCCAGCGCCCCTGTTCCTGAGAAAGCATGGACCGTGCCTCTCTGCTCAGGCATCTTGGGATGAGGATGGTGCTGGACATAACGTGACATGAGCGTGGGGAGTTTTGTGTTGAGGAAGAAAGTGTTTCAGTCTCGCTGTATGACAGAAACCCTTCTTGCTACGGGTGTTTTACATGGCAGAGTGCAGTACCTTGAGAAGCATAAAGTGTATCATCTCTTCAAACACTATGTTGAGGTTCAGGTTTGTGATACGAAAGCAGTGGGGAATTTTGGGGGTATCTCTCAGACAGCTTAAGAGATAAAGTTTTCATGTGGTGTGGCTGATCCTTATAGGTTTTAAGAGATGAATAGCCTAATATTTAGAATGCACTGTAGTCTCTGCAGTATATACCATGACATGTGAAACATACTGACTGGTCTTGGTCTAAATCTTGTTCAAATACATGGAAAAACTCCCAGTGAATTCAAGCAGCCTCTGCTATTTTCATGTTATTCTTCAGTTATAGGTGCTTGATTTTGCAACTCAAACAATGCTCTGTTAACACTGTTTATGGAGCACATAAAAATGCACTTTTCCTTACATTCATCATCCTTTGATATAACCATTAAAATATTTTAAACAGAAAAATAAATTATGTCAATTTTAATAAGTCAGAATGTTATGGTGTCCAATATGGACAATTAACATTTTACCGGTTTCATTTGCCTAACATAAAACTTTGTTCTCTTCTGCTCCCCCAAACAGCTCAGCAATACAGCCATTAATTTTAGTTCTTAATTGCAGCTGATAGTCACAGAAAAACAGCTCATATAACCGAATAGCGCTGCATCAGCCCAGTACTCCCAACTGAGAGCTCACTGGGACTAGGAACCAGTATGCTAGAGAACCAGTGTGTTCAACAGTGATGCTGGTGATCAGGATTTATCTGTATGTCATGACAGGTGCAGAAATACAAGTAGAGATGGTTTTATACAGGTATGGGTATGAGTGCACATAGCAGTGAGCAGCTTTACTGCATCCTGCTCTATGTCCTTTTGCAATGCTCGGAAAGGGAGTAGCAAGTTTTGAATTTGAGTTTGACTCACAGTTCCAGAAGAGCAGGGGGAGAAAAGGGAAAGCCAGTCAGAGATCTAGCAGAGAGAGGTAAAATTAGGAACCATAAAAATCTCCTTTTTGGCAAGGCTAGGAATCCAAAGCTCACATCTAACCCTCAACTCTGCTTTTCCAATGCTCTTTTGAGAACCAGACCTGTCTCCTATGTAGGTAGCACGTGACAGCTGACAAAGCGAGACACAAAGGGTTAAGCTGCAGAGCAAGCTGTGTACACACTCAAGGTATGTTTGTTTCTGTAGGAATGAATAGAGTCACTGTGAGGAGCAGAGTGTTATTTTAACACCTATTCTCTCCTTGGCTCTGTGGCCAGTTCACATGTAACTGAGTGTTTCCATGGAGGAGCGAATCCATCTGTGTTTTCTCACCTGCAGGTGTTGGGGTTTTAATTAAAAGCTCTAACTAATATGTTACTATTTTGTGAAGGGATGTGAATTATAGGAGAGGCAAATTATGAATGATAATGGGAGACAGAATAATTTTCTGTGTGCTTTTTTTCCCTTGTAACATAGGAGAATGTACTTTAGTGAAATAACGAAGGATGAACACTAATTAACTCTCATGTGCTCTTTGTATGTGCACACAAGATCACAGAATCACAGAATCACAGGGTTGGAAGGGACCTCTGGAGATCATCCAGTCCAGCCCCCTGCCAGAGCAGGACCACCTTAAAGCAGGTTGCACAGGGGCACGTCCAGGAGGGTTTGGGATGTCTCCAGAGACAGAGACTCCACCACCTCCCTGGGCAGCCTGGGCCAGGGCTCTGCCACCCTCAAGGGAAAGAAGTTCCTTCTCATGTTTAGGTGGAACTTCCTGTGCTCAAGTTTGTGCCTGTTCCCTCTTGTCCTGTCCCTGGGCACCACTGAAAAGAGCCTGGCCCCATTCTCCTGACACCCCCCCTTTAAGTATTTGTAGGCATTGATAAGGTCACCCCTCAGCCGGCTTTTTTCCATACAAAAGAGACCCAGTTCCCTCAGCCTTTCTTCATAAGAGAGGTACATTTTCAATTGCACGGGGGATTGCACCAATTTAATAAGCACAACCACTTAAAGAGCTTGGATATCAGTAAAATCCTTAAGATGCATTAAGGAAACTGGACATCTTATGAAGAGCTTAAACAACTCTGCCTTCCAAATTCAGACACTTGTAGCAAATTCATTTTCCATTCACAATGATTTGTCATTTGAGCTGCTGCACTGTGTATATACAGACACACAGCTGAGTTTCACAACCCGTACCAGACCATCCCAGCTCTCTGAATCTCTGGGCAGTTTGCATCCTTTCTGTTTATAAGTATTAGATCTCATTTTCAGAACAGAATACAACTAACCCTATTGTGGCTTACCAGAATGGTCCTGCCTTCTCTGTGTATCTGACATGATGGATGTGGAAGGATCCTTTTAGAAAACTTTTGTAAAGACAGCCATGCAAAATCTCCCTAAATTACCACTAGGACACCTCTTTATTATAATACTCTGCCCCCGATTCTTGCTTCTCCAGACCTCATCATCTCACAAGGGCTAGCAGCCAAGAGAGCCAAGCAAACACAATGCCAGGCTGAGAAAGCCAGTGTAAAGAATGGTAAATAAAATTGACCCACGGAGGCTACCAGAGGCTGGGTCAATATCAGAGGACCCTGAGGCATTAAAGAGCCGTGATATATGGTGCAAGCTACAACACAGTTCCAGAAAGATGTAAGTCTCTCACTCCCTATCAAAATACACAGTATAGATATGTCTCGTGCCTATAAAAATTACAGAGAAATAAACTCGCCATTAAAGGTGAAATAATAAAGGAAAAGAGGAAGGTGATGAAATGGTGGAAAAGGGAGAAGGACAGTTGTTAGGGACCTGTAAGTGGGAAGTAGTTGGTGAAAGTGGATAACAAGGCACTGAGGTAACAGACAGAAAATGAAAAAAAAAAAAAGGAGTACAAGAAAGGCAAAAACAACAGGGAAGAACAACAGAGGAAAGAGATGGAAGAAGCCCAACGCCAAAAAAGCAGTTGTTAATTACAGTTAGGTAGATTTGCTGCAAGCAGTAACATAACCTACTCTATTCTATTCTATTAATCATTAGTATCTGGGTGCCTCCAATGGCACATGAAGTATGTGTTATTTGTCCTCAGGTCATTTCTCTGGGGATAGACGTGTGTTCAGTGGGTATGGATAGGTTCCTTTTCTTCTTTCTTAATATACATGTTGTTGTGGTTTCAGTTTAGAGATGTCAAGGTCAAAGAAATACTCCTTCCCTTGCACAAATGTGTCTTTGAGGCATCAGGGAATTCAGAAGTGAGAGAAGAATCAGACAGAGCTTGTAAAAGGAAAAGATCTTTAAATGTGTTTGGGGGTTTTTTTCAGCAGTTCCTTGCGTATTTTTTTTCAGACTTTCAGGATCATCTCACCTACAAGAAATAAGACTGAAATCCCTACCACTGGCCTTTTTTTCCTCTCCTTGCTGCTTTCATTTCACCCTGAACAGGCACACACATCAGAGCTCTGCCTCAGACACTCAGCTCCTACCCGAGCAGAACCCCTACCTCTTGTACCTGCAAAGCTGAAGCTGAAGCTGCAGCACAGATGAGAATCTGGCACAGCCCGGAGTCCCACTGCCCAGAGACCCAGCTGAGTGCAATGCCACACAAGGTATGAAGAGAAGACCTTTTTCTCAAGGAACCTACTACATGAATTAGTTTAACCTAATTAACTTCTTGGTTCTTTAACCACGTCCTGCAGTAGAGCTCAGCAAAGATCCCCCCAGGACCATCTTAGCAGACTGGTATTCTCTGTGTGTGTGTGTGTGTGTGTGTGTGTGTGTGTGTGTGTGTAGCACAACCCTTGCATGTTCATAATTATATCCTTGCCACTGATCTGACTCCTCATCCTTTTATCAATCGTAAGTCACATCCAGACACAACTGATATAACATTGTCACTTGCATGTCTTGAGGCTCTGACACAGCACGAGTTCAAAGCACCATAAATTAACTTACGATATATTGAGCACTCCGGGCACTGCAACCTGGAAGTAGCTGGGGACACTGTAAGCACAAGGGCCATGCAGCATCTTGTACCAGTGTGTGACAGGCACCATTAGCAGCGTGTTTTTCCTGTTCTTAAGGAAGGTATATCACTGATCATTATAAATGGATAGTGATTGTAAGGCTAAATTCCCATCAAGGGGTTGATGAGTCATTAAAACCCCTCAAGCTTTGTTCTCACAGTTTATTGCCTCATCATCATCACCACCCCTTCATGAAATTATTGTCTTTTAATTAGCTCTAGCCTTTTCATTACTATCTGTACCATTGCAGAGAAAGAAATAGGGAAACAGCTCAAATAAAGTATCTGATTACTGCTTCTGAAGGTAGCGATAAGATATTACCAGAGTGTCATTTAAAATTATGGCCTTTATGATACGGCAAACGAAGGTTTTTCCTAAATGAAGGAAAACCTGGCTATGTCCCCTGGTTCCTGTTCCAGAGGCACAAGGATTTAAAAAGCTACTGCTGAAGCTTCATTCCTCTGCCACCAGGAAAGCCTCCAGCGGTTCCTGTCATCTCCCAGTCTCTCCCACCAACTCAGAAGGTGCTGGGGCTGCTCAGCAGAGGGGCTGGTGGGCACAATGCTGTGAGACTCAGCCAGCAGAATGCCCGGCATGGGACTGTTTCACCTGCTATCCAGTAACGCTGTATACTCCCAGACTCTGTGTCTCCTATGGAAGATGTTGATTGGAATATGTTAAATAATAGCAACCATCCCAACTGTAGCGATCTCCTGTATTTAAAACACGGGTTTACATGCTTCATAAATTTCAGTATTTGTAATTATACGATATATATGAACAGAGTGAGTGAAAGAGAGCATATATATTATGTGAGGAAACAGCGTTATCGATCCTGTATTATACAGTGCCCAAGAAAATTAGTTAACCATACAGCTCATTGGTTTAAAGACGGCAGTAAAGTTTAAAGGCATTCTGTTGTGAAGTTAAATATAACAGCCATGACACAAATAGAACAATCGCTTTACCCGGATTTCCCTGGCAGCTAAGGAATTCATGGGCTGGATCCTGCCCCCAGCACACTGCTGCAGACCCAAAATAATCCCATAGGAATATGTGGAGTTACTCCAGATTTACACCACAGTAGCTGGACCAGGAATTTGGATCCAGAGGTTTAAATACGGCTTATGTAATAACAGGGGAATTTATAATGGTTCCCTGTGGAGCTGGAAGACAGCTCCATGTGCTTATATCAGAAACGGAGTTAACAGAAATAGACTCCAGCTCCTCCCCCCCAAATTATGTTATCTATCTATCTGACTGACTTTTTCTTTTTTTTTTAATGAAAACAGATCAGAGTTTATAAAATTATTTACTAAAGGAGGTACTCCTGGGAAAACAATCCTACTCTACCACAAGCTTCTCCATTTTCAGTCAATTCCAGTTGCATTCCAGCTTTCAGACCGTTCTACTTGGGATGGAGGCTGGCCGCTGTGGGAGGAGGGCTGGCACACCACAACCCGCAAATCTGTGGTCAATATCAGCGCATGGCAAGAATGGGAATGCCACAGGATGCAGTGACAGCCTGAAAACACATGTCCCGGGTCTCATTCCTGCTTCTGCCAGGCCTTTGCTTTGGGACTTTCAGCGTGTCACCCCCTGTTCCTTCTCTCCAAGAGGTGCGCGATGGATGGGGACTACAGAGGGGACACAAGGTCTAATTATTCCACGCTAAGGAATGTTTCTGTTTCCCTAAGAGAAAATTCTACAAAAATACAAAATGGTATCATAGTACTTCAGAGTGGCCAGCCCTCTGGAGCCGTCAATAGTTCTACATCAGGCTGCTGGCTCCATGCTATCCAGAAGGGCAGCGGAGCAGTGGTAGTCAACAGAAAATACAAGGAATTGCAAAAATACTGGGCAGGAAGATGGAAAAATAATAAATTCTGCATTTAATTTCTCTCCCCCCATTTCATACAAATGTGATCTAATTTAATTTCAAAGAAATCTCTCTCCTGAATCCTTCGAAAAGGTTAAAACGCAATTTTCTGAAACTAAGTTATTAGATAGAGGAATATTAACCTTTGAGCCCCATAGACTTTTACTCTTTTTTATCTCCTTTTCATTTTTGTTTGTGGGTCTATTCATTTTTTTGTGATCTCCGTCATGTTGCTAGGTAACAGGCACTTAGCGTGCAGGCATGTTAGTCTATCCGTCTCTCTGCTCAGTCTGTCTGGTCCAGGCTACCTACTTCCCTAGCGCTTGCTGCCGGCAATGCAGTCCCTTACAAAAAGCATTTATCACAGCCTCGCACAGTAATGGCCACTCAGTGGAGGGGAAATTGAGCTGACCTGAAGGCCAAAGCTGTTAGGGAGACTGGTGGGAAGGGTAAAAGGGTCACAGTACCCTTTTCCCACCCACTTAGTGGGCAGTAAGCAATAGAACAGCAGTGCCACTGTTTTCACTAACATATCCTGAGGCTTTGCACCTGAAATAAATGTTTGTTTGACATTAACAATAAAAAAAATAAAAATCTGGTTTCCTCACAGAAACTGGTTATGCTATTTAAACTTCAGCGAGGTAGGGGTAGAGTGAGGAGAGCGGCTTAGGATGTGATTTGTTGTGCACTTCGGACAATATAATTATTTCCTTTTGATGGCAATAACTCTTGTATGTTCCCATCTTCTTTGATTTAGAGAAGGCAGGAATCACAAAACCAAAACAGTAAGTCTTTTGTTTCCTTTGGCTTAAAAGCATCACCCACCATGAGTACCTGAAAAAATGAGTTCTGTTGACAAATCAGATACATAAACAAATAAATAAAATCACCCCAAAAACTACCTAAATATAAGCACAGTCTGATCATACTTCTGAATGGTTATTGTATAGAAACATTTTCTAACGTTAATCTAGGTGATTCTTTCAGGCTGATGTGGAAGCATTTACAAATTGAGAAACAAACCATTTTCCAATAAAAAACAGAAAGGGGAAAAAAATGGAGAGGCACTGCCCCATCTCTGTTTTCCCCTAATAACCTAAAACTCCAATATCTTCTAGAGATAGTATCTGTTCATGAGAGCTGCAGGACTGAAATGCTAAAGGAAACAGAGAGCCTGGCTTTCTGAACACCTTTTAAAGAGCTGTACGTATTTATCTTGCTACATTACATACGTACAGGGACCTCAGGCTACTCACCAACCCCTCGCACAGGTAAGGTGCTCCCAGGAAAGTAACACTCTTCACCATTAGACCTTATGGAGACCCTTTAACTGGAGTCAGCAAAGAGCAAGGTTTGGTGTCTATTAATTAGTAAAACATCATTGCTTATAGTGCTTTTTTTCTTATACAGATGCAGAACTGTTAGAATCATAATAAGATTTCTGCTGCTGTATCCAGTGCTCTCAAACAACAATATTTAACCAACAAAAAGAGACCGAGTCAATCTCAGTTTTAGTGATTCCCAGGAAAGTCATCAAATAAAAATGTGAACTTTAAAATTGATCAGGATTAATTTCACTGACACTGTATCATAACATATATCTCTTTGGAGACTCATTTGTTGGGCTGCAGATGCAAAGAAAGTAAGGAAAGAAATAAATCAGAATACAATAAGGCAATTAGACTTTTGCCATTGATAGAATACTAAAAATGTCTGATTTATCAAAGCATTAACAAACAGAAGTAAACACAAGACGTATATTTTCCTGCAAAATACCTGGTTAGGAAAAATAAAATAATAACCAAGACCATGTTTATCAATAAATTTAATTTCCCAATATCGTACCTTTCAGTGTGGAATGCTATTTCATCTGCTAATTTCAAGAGCGCAGCAATATAAGATGATTTATCACATGAATACCAATACAGTAAAAATTCTATTCTCTTCTCTGTGAAATTGTCTTGCTCAGAGGAGAAAATTCTCTCTTATACACTATTATATGCATATTAAGGATAAAATATTAAAGATTTACACGCACACACATATACCAATCTAATTTACAAACCTTCTATTGAATTTCTGTGTGATTATGAGAGATTCCTTTAAGACTCAATGATTTGGAGCTCTGCAGGATTTACTAGAGATCTAGATAGTGGTAATACTCCTCATAATATTACTAAAGGTATGAAACACTTACATATTTCACAGTTGTTCTGTTATAATAATACAATGAAAACAGTCAGATTGCAAGTTTTATTTCCTGTTTCTGGCTACAGTGAGGTAGAATCTAAATGGTCTGATGTACTGCTGGCTCATGTATCATATTTAGGCTGCTTACTGTACTCGAACACCTGCAAAGATGGCAAAAGTGCAGTTCAGATAGCGTCATCTTAAACATCTGAACAGAGTTAAGTCTTAATCTGGAGAGAAGATGGGATGCTGGGTTACTTAATGAACTTCAGAAATACCTGGCATCAGAGGGAACAATTTCACCTGTGAAATGGAGAGAAGGGAAAATTCCTCACACGGGGTTCCGACAAGGGAATCTTGCTGCCACTACTTATCAATCACCACGGTATCCAAATACCACTAGGGCATCTGAGCATCTGTAGAGAACTTCTAAGACTTCCTAAAAATATTTGTCTCTCAGAACAAATCCAAAGCTTTTAGAAGGAGGAGCAAAACTAAAGGAAGTTAATTATTTTATAGAGAAAAGTGGAGGGTAGGAACTCAAGGCAGAGGTAGTTAAAATATGGGGTAATATTCCTATAAATGTCTGAGCTATTGCTGGTCAGAAGTCTGAACTTTTATTTAAATTTTTTATTTAAAAAAAAAAATAAGAGATCAGATGACAGAAATAAAGCCTAATGAGAAATTTAACAGATATATGTGCAGTACAGTACCAGTAAAATACAAATGCTGTATAATTTCCCACCAACTCCACAAGATGAATTTTCCAACTGATGTTCAAAACTGGATATATGTGTTCTCTTATCACTTGCATGTCCAGAAAATAAATTGCATACTTCATACTCTGATCTAAGACATTCATAACTAAAAATTTCCCCAAACAAATGTAAGAGCTGATTCCAAAACGCAACCTGCAAATTATTAATTTAAGAAGACTGAATGAAGAATACAGCGCTCTTTTAGTGATCTGAATACAACCTACTGCACTGCAACATAGATCCGTTTTCCATAAACAGCAATGGAAAACTTGTCACTGAAGTTAAAGAGAGTCCATAAGCAGCAGAGAATTTGGCATAAAGTATCTTAAATATGAGATTATAGGAAAGGCAAAGCACTTCTTTAACTGCTTTTGTATGCTAGTATTTATTAATCGTAATCCTCCAGGAAATCAGACCAGATGTTTTGAAACACCCCAGACTAGTCACTTAATTGATAGCAAATCTGGAAATAATAGTATAATTTATTGAGCACAGTACCAACCTAACTGTAAAAAGCTATTTGAAAAGCAAAGCAGGATCATACAGACTTTAAAATAAAGCTATCGTACTTTCCCTTCTTCCCCCTGTTATCCATTCCTGGAACTATAACATATTGTCTCTTGTCAGGGACCAACATGAAAAGGAAATTACATGGCTGTCTAAAGTTATGTCTTCACTGCAAAACAGTCTTTCACTGCGGCTTTGCATTGATGGCTCTCTTGATGTTACAATATAAGCAACGAGAAGGCCCAGTAGTTTTCTCCTGGTGTAACTTGTACAGGTCAACTTCAAATTGTGGGAGAGAAACAACCACAGCTGCCTACAGTGGTATGATAAAAACATTGCAAAGTCTAGCATCATCATCTCTTATACTATTTTGCAGGGGAAAAAAATGCTTTGAAAATCTAAGTTTTCACCGGGTAAAAAACAATATGAAGAAAATATGGGAAAGGTTAAAGGAAATCATGTAACAAGGTCTACCTGAGCATGAAGAGAGGCTGGTGTAGCAACTGTTTCAGAAGTAGGATTGTCTCTTATTCACCTTAGCATCATAACTTAATAATTAAGCACTGGTGCTGCTAATGATTCATTGTTATCACTTTACAGAGAGAGCAAAGAGATAGACCTGTTCTTTCCATATTTGCTGGGTCAGGGTGCAGTACAGCTCTGAGTTCTCATTGCTATTTCCTGCAGCAGAAATTCAGGCCTTCCTGTCCGTATTTGTTTGCTCCTGGATTTACTTCCTTCCAAAATATTAATCTCAACTGCCTTATGGTTACCAACCCTCCTCCCCATTGCTTCTCACTAGCAACAAGACTAGCATATTTCCTAGAGGCTTCCACAATTAATTATTATTTCATTATAAAACAGTTATGACAGATAGAAAATTTAAGAGTATAATAATGTTGACTGTATTTTAGAAACTACCTGCAGGAGTAGGTAGTAACCTGAACAGGATTACAACAGGAGCATCAAGGAAATTCTGCGGTCCAGGTCACTGCTTTCTAACTGAGGTTGTTCTCAGAGGCATCGGTACCAGTGGGGGGCTCAGTTCTCACTGAACATCAAGAGCTGGTTCCCTAATGATTGTTTGTGCCATTGAAAACGCCTCCTGAGATACCAGCACCTCTGAAACAGGAATTCTTCAAGTCATAAATATTGACTTATTAGATTTAAATATATTTATTAAGGAAGAATTTATCAACTATAAGAGAAGAGAGTAGTCAACACTCACTGATCCTCCACGGAAACCTGGTGCAAAAGTGGTGTCCTTTGAAAATCCTAAAGCAGAATAAAATCAAGTGACAAGAGTGGTCTCCATCCTTAGCTGCCAGACCCTGCTGCCTGTGCTCTCATCTCACAAAAACCTACCCTATTGCTCCCGCTGTTCAGCTGCTTCAGAAGCAACTTTTCGAGTGCTGCAGCTTACAAATTCAAGCAATATAAAAATGTACCAATTTATTTTAATATGTAATGTTGTAAACTACAACAGTCGAGAAGCTGGTCTGCCATCAGCTGGGCTGTCCCTGCAGCACCGCCAAAGGCTCCAAAGAGAGAGTAGCTCGGGCAGGTGGGGAAGGAGGGTCAGAAATCCCAATGTACGGTCTTTCCACTGTCTTAGAGAACTATTTTAGGCACACTCACCGTAAAATTGTATGTCTTTACCTACAATTCCTTTTATAAGACTTTTTTATACAACTTATGTCAATCTTTGATGAGGTCCTTAGATCTACTACACTTAAGAATGTTTAATTATCATTACAAATGACGCCCTCAATCTGTAACCTTCTCTATCTGCAAGTGTCATTTCTGTCACAGAGCTTTACGCACAAGCACCACAAACCCACAAGGAGCTTCCTAGCATCGGGCTTGCTCGTCCTACATGTCATCTGGGAAAAGGTCAAGACTGGGGAGAGAGGATTTGCCTCGTCACACTCCAACACCAAAAACATTTGGAGCAAGAAAGAAGCAGCAACCTCCATTCCATTTATACGCAGCAGCCACTTTGCTCTACCAATCACTTTTTCAACGCGACAGGATTGCAAATAAACTTGCACCAGAAGCTCAGGGAAGTCCAGCATTCTCCCCTGCCCGTTAGTGCCTGCGCGCTGCTCTCGCCCTGCACATTAGTTAATGCTAGAAAAATACAGCTGTCAGTTCTCACGTAACAGCTGAGATTTGGTAGTTCTTAATGAAATACAAGCTGCGTTAACACGAGGCATGTTAAAACTGTCGGTTCAAATATGTGTTACTAAAACAGTCAGTAGTAAGCTTCATGTGTTCAATAGGCTGTTTACAGACCTACATACCACAAGTCGAAGTTAATGTGAATAAAAACTGAAACTGAAGTATGACTGATATCCTTTTGATGTGGCTTATGCGTGCACTTTCCTTTTATAGCAGATGGATATTTTTCTTGCAGGAGATTAAATTATAAATTGGAGAATGTTTTCCTTGACGTTTGACACACTGGTCCTGACGGAAATGAATGTGAAAAATTAGTGTGAATGTTTTTTTTCAAAATTAAATTACTTGTCTTATGCTCCTTGAAGTTTGTGGGTGCTGAGTAATGCTGTGCTATGCCTTGTATTCTCTTCATAGGTTCTGTGCTGGCCAAATTAATTACAAGACAAGCCTTTGGAATTAAGTGTATTTTAAGTTCAGAGGCATCTGTTTAGAGGCTTCTAATACCTCCAGCCCCTTTGGAAATATACTTGTTAGTATGAGTGGTATAATTTTCATTTCCGCTGGCATGGTTATAGTAGGACTTCTTCAGTTTCACACACACTTCATTTGACCTATCAAGGGCATAAACTCTCAGGATGTTCTCTCACCATTTTTGTTTTCCTAGCAGATAGAAATGAAAAGATTCATTTAAATGTAAGTATTAAAAGACTGTTGCTCCTGCTGTTACTCTCTTTAAATACCAAGATGACTGTTATTTTTAAAGAAATAAAAAAGGCAAGAGAAAAAAATGCCTTGAAGATTACAGAAAACTGTGAGAACAATGTACCTGTCTGCCCTGTAATTGGTGCAAAAATAAAATGTGTGAATAAAGTATTAAATATCAAATTCATTAAGTGGAATGGTAGCAATAGTAAGTGGGAATAAATTGCAAATAAAACTGAGACTTCTGGAGGCTTGAGTTCTAAGCAGGAGTAGATATTCCTCTCTAAAATGATAAAAATTTGGTTTTGTTTTATAATTATGTTGTGAAGGGGCTGAATTTCACATAAATACTCAACTGAAGGAAGAAATTCTGCAAACATCTGCTTTTAGGGAAAGGACCTTCTTCACCCCGGCAGATCTATGACCCATAGATCCTTAATATTCTCAAGGATTCAGTTCCACCAAGTGTTGCCCACAAGGGAAACTGAAGGTCAGACAGGGCAGCACAAGTCCACCACGCCTACAGCAGCATTCCTACAACACACCTTGTTTACACCAGCTGCGGAATTGCAACTCAACATAGATATCAACACATATCTGAGCCCCACTCATTCACTTGTGAACAGAAAACAGAGCTGAACAGGTTCTCCTGAGCCATTTTTGTGCACAAAACACACACCACTGTCACTTCAGGGTTCAAGTGGCGCAGTTCCTCTGCAGTGCCAAAACTCTGGGAAAAGCAGTATAAAAGAAGAGGAAGGTGTTGTCTGGCATTGTGGCCGCTGTTATTGTTGCTGCTTCCAATCCATGTTGGTGGTGGCCGCAAGAAATACTTGACAGACAGAAGAAACTTGTAAGGAAGAAACACAATGAGGAAACGCCTATTGCAAAGGGAAAGAACTGATGTCGAGGAAGGAAGGGGAAGGAACATTTCCTTACAGATCTACTCCACAGTCCAACCAGAACCATCAGCTAGTGCAGATGGGGATGACGGATCGTGCTCTGCATTTGATATCAAACATACTAATACTAGAACCCCAGTCTAAGTCTCAGCCCAGTCACTCTAGCGGACTCCTTTGTCATCACAGTATCTGTACCAACAGGCATGCTCGGACCCTCTGGTGCCTCTTCTTTGACACCAGGGCAGATATGGGGTATTCACTCCCGATGGCTGAACCTCTGGAATCAGAGGAATCGGGTCTCTGTGCAGACAAAATCAGGGAAAAGCCTCTTGACAGAGCAGCATGACACAAACTAGAGGGAGTCATCAATGGGGCCTTCACCAAGAAGCACCTATACATTAGGAAGATGCTTGACATTTTTTCCTGGCTCCTGAGCATACCTAGAAAGGCACAGTAGCTATTTCCTTACACAGGATCAGTCTTTTCTTTATTGCACAATGGACAGCTATAGGAATATCTTAAATAACTAAAGAAAGCAGAATCAGCTCCTTCCAGGATATGCACTGGAAAATTTTACTGCCATTTACTTGCATCTGCAGACATTTGAAAGCCTTCATTACGATACAGTTACTCTGCTGTGTAAACTGGACACAGTTTAAAATGTCATCAGCTGAAAGTGAAATGCCAAAGTACACAGGATTTAAAAGGTCCTCAGCCATCAAGGGCTGTGGCCAAACCAGACATGTCTTAGATTAAACATGTCAGCTAGCTAGGATACTTGTCATTGAACGCATATCTCCCATGCAGACCCCGGGGTGTGCAGAGTGACAGGAGACTCCTGCAGTGCTTTCCCTTGTTTCCACACTTTCCATTGTTTGGTTGCTGTAAGCGGAACACTAACTTAGAATTAATTTCCTGACATTCACTTGGCTCTCCAAACTGCACTCTTCTATTACCTTCCTTTCCCTACCTAAATTATTGATACGTATTTACAGCCTCACCTTCACAGTAATAAGGTTTTTTTTGTCTGGGAATTATATTGTGATGATAGTCAGAGCATAGTTAGGTGGTTCTGTACAGAGAGTACATTGCAAATCTGTATGTACTGTAAATCTCTTTCTATGGGCTGTATTAATATTCTGCATATACCCTATCAACCCATAATCTCATGGCATTATTCATTTCTAAAGCACTGCTCATCCAGGTTTTGCATTAGCTTTTTCCTCAAAAACTTAACAGACAGAGAGTAAACTAAACCGATGTGAAAAAGCTCTGTTCATTGGAATCTAGGGAAAAAATAAATTGTGTTGGCACATTTTATTGTGTTTCTGAACAAAGCAATAAGGCTCCAGCCTTAGCTGAGAAGAGCTGGAATTTTGGAACTCACTGAAAAAGTTTTCTCCTGGAAGATGGATTAAATTGATCATTTTTTCCTAGACAGAGTGCACTTCAGGCTCATTTTGCTTTGTAATTAAGAAGAAAGCCAGAAACATCATTTACACATTAAGAATTTAATAGATATATTTTTCTAGCTTTATGCATTAGCACAGGACAGCCCATTAATGAAATAAGTCTTCCTTCAGGGTCAATTTAGATGGGCTGTAATCTTCTGCAAATATATTGCAAATGAGGATCATTTAATGATCTTAAAACTAACTGCCAGAAAAGGATTGTTATAACTCTCCAGACAACAAAAAAGGGTTTTGGCATGGCTTGTAGTACCTTTGTAATTAGCAGATGTTTAATTTCAACCCACCGCATCACAAAATTGACAATATTATCTTCAGTGGAGGTCAACTTCAGACTCTCAGACCTGGGATGTTAATTCTGAGAAAGGAAAAGCCTGGAGTTATGTTTGTCAGTCAATAAAACAACAGCTCCAGTCCTCATCTCAAAGCTGGATGCTTCAGTTTGACATCTGAATCTCACCTCTAGATGATCGGATCCTGACATAGAAGGAAACCCTAATTGAAAGGGTTTAGTAACAGCAATAGCAAATGGCTGAGGAGAACGAGTATTTTACTCAGGATAGAATTAGTAAGTAAGTTAGTACGTAGTTTTTAAGTTAGTAAGTAAGAATCAATAAGTCTAATTGGTAATTGGACAGGTGTATTTTTTCTAGGCAGTCACACAAAACCTCTTCTCCATCTCCACATTTGTGTTCTGTCTGTATCAGTGTCTCAGATTTCCCCACGTGTTCCTATAATATCTTAATGCAATTGTATTTTGTGCTCCAAACTATGGTAGACAGATTCTCAGGAATTTGGGAAGTATGTGAAAGTAGGCATTCAGGGACTCTGCATTTTTTGAAACTCACACAACAGTCCCTCAATTTTAACTGCTCTAAAAGCTTTTTCTCATACTATAGTATTACCTCTGATGTTTCATCCTGCGACCTTTAATCAAGTAATAGCAACTGGAACACCTTGCTAAAGGATTTGGATGCGAGAGTCAAGTGTTTACATTTCAAAACTGGGCTAGTGGAGTTTGTACAATGAACCATCACAAAGTTATGGACTCATTCTTTGGGAAATACACCACGTACTTCATTCACAAATACAGCTCGTTCGCACACTACTGGCATTACCAGTGAGCACTGTTAATAACAAATAATAACTACTTGTTCCTTTTCTTGATAACAGGATCCTGACACAGACTTTCTCCAGTGAGAAATGGTACCCCCTCAACAGCTTGATTCTACCAATATCTGGCAGCTAAGCATGAACGACAAAACGCAAACCTTCCCCCTGGATTGTGACCAACAGGATTTTTTTTGCATCTTTCTGCAATTTACACAGCAATCTTCTTTGTACTTCATCTTTCTCCCAGGCATAGAGACACACCTTCAGCAAAGAGATTAGCTGGAGTATTTCACTAGCCCAAACAAGGAGAAATTCATGTGCTTTTCCAAGACCTACTTACAGTCCTCTGACAGTTTTCCTAAGGTATCTTACTCAAATAAACGGGCAATTTGGTAGCTCCAGTTTGAAAAGTTGGTCTCTGTAGAACATTTCTGATTTCTTGTACCATTAAAAACCTTGGAACAAATTTTGTATTAGTACAAGAAACACATTCTTGGTTCTATAAAAGGTTTCCAATCTCTCTTCAAGCTTATGTGTAAAAATAAGTAATTTTCGTATTTTCTTTGCCTTCCTTCTTTCCTTTCTTTCAAAATCAGTTTTTAGTCCTTACTTTTAGTTGATTCACATTTATTTGTTTCATGTTTCATACACTAAGAGTAGCATTTTTTTGTAAATGGAAGTGGAGTAACAGTTGTTTTGTGCTTGGCTGGGAATTTTACCAATGATTTCAACATTTGGGTCAACATCAAATATTAATGGAAATTTTAGCCTAAGCTTCCTTAAATCTGACTAGGTGCTTTTACTGGAGCTATCCTGACTTCAGGGATCTGCATATCCAATACTGACTGAAAGGAAGTTAAGGATTCTCTGCCATCAGCAAGAATCCCAGGGTCTTCATTTTGCTTTAAGAGTGACTTTAGACTGACTTGAAGTTTTGTTTTAAAGAGAAGAATGCGATAAACTGTGTTTCCCAAATTCTGACAGATTTTTTTAGCTTCTTTTGCTATCTGGGAAGACTCTACCCTGTAGCAAAGTATTACTCAGCACAGTATTTCTGCAAGATCTGGCCAATATGAAACAGATTTGGCTATCAGTTTCAAAGAGGGGTCTCTACTGACTATTTGCATAAAAACTCAAGGAAGGAAGGGTTGTGGGAACATCTTGTAAGCAATTACTTCTCAGAGATCTTTTAATCTTTGTTATGTGTATACTGTTAAAAATGCAAGATTACATGCAAATGGAATGGCAACCATGCTAGTGAAAACTATTTACCAGCGTGACTGCTTTAATTCACTGGCTCAAGCTCTAAGAAATAGTAGAGCTTTAAAAAAGGGCTCTATACATAGCCTGTATTGTTGCCATCAATTGAACTCCGTAAGGAAGAAAACCTCTGAGGCTAACTGGAGGCATTCTGTGCTTCCCTCTGTTTTATTGCACAACCTTAGACACAATGTGTAAAAAAGGTCAAGACATCATGTAGGCTTTTGCATTAAGCAGCAGAACACTAATTAGTTTTACTGACAATGAGGTTTTGTGCTTGTGTTCTAATATTTTGATGTTTAGTTTTGCTTCAAAACGAAGCCTAACGTGATACAAAGCCTCTTCTATTCTCTGTTGTCCTTTCCTCAACATTATTTTAAAAGTCATCATGTGTTGTCCAGCTTGAGTGCTAAGTGTCCTGTTGCTTTGGTTTTAATTTAGTGCTCCTACTCAAGCCAAAGAGAATAAAAAAGCAAAATCTAGTAGGCCATTGTATTCATCTCTGAAGTGGCATTTGTAGAAAACATCAGGTAGTAATTGTTTTCCCCAGCTCTGTCTGAAATTTGTCCTAATGATAGCCAGCTGCAGCACTGTCTCTGTGTATTTAACTCACTGCTCTCAAAACACATTTTTGCTCTTTATCCCAAGGATATTTGTTCTAGTTATAATGATTATTTGCTATTAGTGTAACAAATTAATTATTACAAGTTATTGTTTAGGTATGGGCCCTACCTAAACCATGTGTGAAAATTTGTTAATAGGCTTTTGCAACCAAATGATCTTTTATGAGTGCTTTTTGGCTCAAGATAATGCTGCTATTGCATTAATTCAGACTCCAGCTTACTGCCTAAATATATACGAGTGTTGGAAACAAAGGCCAACTTTGGTGAGCTCTAAATGTCCCTATCTACAAAACAGTCATACGTCTGATTAAGATAGACAGTCAGTTGATTGCTTTTTTTGTAAAAAGTTAAGAATATGTGTAAATATCTGCAAGATTAAGCTCTGTTAACATTGTGGTTCCCTGACTGATGGGAAGGCACAGTGCCTACGCCAGCGAAATGCTTATTTCATCAGAGTCACTAATGGGATAGAAGAATTATGCAATAATAATAACAATATATCACCACTAAATTATATCCCACCAGTTAAAATACATCCATCCTGCACATTCTTGGAAGAGAGGAGCTGCCTCTGACTATGCTGTGAATCACTCAAGTGCTTCAAGACAACTTTTGCCCAAATGCAAATGCAGTTTATTTAGTCAGGCGCAATACTGTGTTAATGCGGTTGCGGGGCTCTTGATTGGCTTGGGGAGCAGGCAGACTGAATGCTTGCCTGCCCAGAATGTACTGTGGAGAAATAACCTCCGTTTTTGGCACAGACATGCTATTTCATTCAAAACAATGATACTGTTAAAAGTACAACAGTTAGGAATGAGAGCATTGCAGAGGCATACTCAAAAGCTCAATTCAACAGCCACATGACAGGCTCAGAGGCAGCTGTAATGGCAGCAGTTCAAAGGTCTAAAGAGCTCAAAGAAGAAGGAAGCCAAAAGCTACTGCGGAGAAGAATTTGTCATAACTTAGTATCCTGAAGCACCCAAGTAAATAAAGCTAGTAAAAAAAAATATGTGCACTTTCCTCACCTTCCAGGAGAAATGGGGAAGGGGGAAGAAAACAGATTAAGTCATACGTAATAAAACAAGAGGGTGAATCTAAACATTTTGTTCTGCTTTAATCATAAACCCACTGCAGTGAAGCACTTAACACTGATGGTCCCCACTACTGCTCTCCCTTTCCTGCACCACTGCCAGCAGTAATGAACTGGGTGCCAAAAACTGTCAGTCGGAAACTCCATTTTAAAGAGACATACTGCTCTACAGTGAGAAAGAACAGCAGAAACAAGGCTGGCTTTTTCTTTGGTGGTTTGGAATAAAATGGCCTAAGCAGTAAAGCTCTAATTAAACCCAGCTTTCCCCAAATTTGGCAACTTTTAGTTTATGGGTTCTGGTTTCAGGGAGTTCCAACATGCAGTGTTCAACAAAGACCCAGGACAGGATTCCCTGGCGCAGGTGGAAGTTTGCACCCCCAGGTGGGGCCAGGTCATTGGCAATGCCCCAGCAGTGTGCACCAGACCCTCAGCTTATGTATCCCTGGTATTACCAGGGTAGCTGAGTCCTCCCGTCCTCTTATCAGGTCAAACCAAACTGGTACATCTGGGGATCCTGCGGTGGAATAGCCCTCTGCGTAAGGAGGGACACTGGGGTGAAATGGCATTCCCAAGCATTGCTCAGCCATCTTTCTGGACCATGGAAATGCTACCACACTGCCTCTCAGGAGGGACCATGGAGGGAACTGGGGCTAAAGGGAAGCAAAAACTCCTCTAACTTCCTCCAAGAGTCCAGGCTTGGGCTTGGGCGGAACATAGAGTGTCCAACCCAGTCCGCACTGAGCAGCTGTGGGCCCACTGTAATGTACTACAAAGTAAATGGTTCAAGCTAAAAATACCCTGTTGAACAGAAGAGGAGGTTTTCCCCAGTTTTACAAGTGTCCATAGGAAACAAGGCTATTATAAAAGTTTTTCAGCAGAACAGGCTCTGTGCTGGAGGGCTTATAACACAACAGTAGTTTCTATGCTTAGTACTAACTCTGTCTTGTTTACAACCGAGTCCTAATCAAGTCTGTAACATTTAGGGGCCCACGTGCTCCGATACCTTTATTTCTAGTGAGTAGCCTCCTCCTATGTGAGTTGTTTTGAAATTTTCAAAGGGAACGCTCAGATAGCAATCCACTACGTGGTGTGAGTCAGAATTTTGCCTGAAAGCCTTGTTGAAAATGTCACCTGACCTATCCATTCCTGGAAGGAGAAAGGATGTTTAACTCTTTGCTCTTTTTGCTTATATGCATATTCAGCTTGGCTAATCTCGCATGGAAATCAGAAATGGACTTTTGCTTGCTGTTATCTTTTCGAAATTTCCTACTTGTTTTTATTCACTGTGTATATAGGAAGCAATACAGCAAATCATTTTGGAAGGACTTGGTTATTAGCGCATCACGATACACAGTGTGTCTTGTTACACAACTCAATATTTTTAATTACTTGCCTTTACTAGTGAGACAAAATTTAGAGTCAAGTTTCAAGTAATCCCTTTTATTGGACTAATGCAGCGATATTGACAGTCGTGCTTTAGGGATATACAAAACTCCCCTGCAGGTCAGGAAGGGGTTGACTCTAAAGAATGGATTCCTATACCCAGAAAGCTAGTTTGTCAATAGTGTACCGTTAGTCCAATAAAAGGGATTACTCAAACATTGGCTCTACACTTAGTCTATAAAGAAAATATCCGAGCTTTGTAGTCAACACATTCATGGCTTTAAGTATGTCCATTTTGTGATGAATCACTGCAAACTTGAGGGTTGCTCTAAATAAACTGTAGCTACATCCTTACTACTAAAAAAAAGAGCAGACAAAAATCAAACAGTGGATCCACAGCTTTCCCTGGTGTACATTGGAGTAGTTTGGTGTAGTGCAGAGAAGTTGCCTTGGCGTGTACAGGCTCAGAGTGTGTCCACAGACTTACAGTGTTAGTGTTAGTGTTTAGAAAGAACTTTTTATAGCCCCATAATAAGGCATCTAACTACAAAAAGAAACGCATTGTCATAGAAGAGCTGTATCCACTTGAACCAAATCTGGGTTTGGCTTGGTTATGATGTTTAGTACTTACGAAGAGCAGCACGCTCTCTTCCACCCTGTGTTTTTATTTGCTCTATGGTAGCAGTGGTAGCACCCAGAGGACCTGGGAGGTTACAGGACAAGACCCTGACACAAAGTGTTTGTAGCCTGTGGCTCTGCCACTGCAAGCTGCTCCCTGTGGCTGAGGCTCCGTACTCACACTCCTGGTGATTTAGATCAGCTCAAAAACCTGCTGGCACTAAGTAACTCGCAGGAGGTATCAAAGATAAGAACAGGTATTTCCCAGATTCACAAAGTGTACTCATACTTTGTTCCTGTTGTCTGTTAGCTTGTAAATATAAAGAAGCAAGAACCTGCTTACCTCTCAATGCATGTTAGATTAAAGCAAAACCAGCCAAAACATGGCAGTGACTGGAAGTCACACTAGCGGAGACCAAACTGGAAGACGAAAGGCCATCACCCACTTAGACTGCAAGAGTGTGTTTTATTTCTTAAACTCCCCCACTGAAAGCTTCACAGCCAAAATGAATTTGGTAATGGAGTTACAAGCTCCTGAAAATAGAGCTTTTATAAGGTAATATAAACCCTAACACAACCTTAATTATAGTGACACAATCTCTGTGCTATAAATAATGACATCTTTGACCAATATGATGCATAGTAACATGAAAAGTGATGTAACATAAGCAATGTCACTGCTAAAAGTTAAAGGGGAACACATTTTTCTCAGACAGAATACCCACTATCAATTCAGACAGCACATATCTGATCTAGATTTATGGCAGTGAATAATAGTGTCATGAATGCTAAAGTGTCTGCAGCTTTCAAATAGTTTGGCAAATCTGTACATCAAAATCAGTTTGAGAAGAAAGCACAACCCTTCCTCTGAGATAATTGCAACTAGAATAACATCACATATACTTTTAACATGTTTTTTAAGAAAGTGCCTTCATCTTTTGTGCTCTTAATAAACACAGTGAAAAATGACATTATATATTGACTGGAAGGAGCAAGATCTATGCATCAGTGAAAGTAGGAAAATCTTTAATAATGTGGGGATTATTCAATATCTATAGAAAGTAGTGGATTTTTCCTTCAAAACTTAGCAAATATTTTGGCACTTAGTTAAAAACACAGCTTTACTTCAAAACCTCAGGTTTAAGTGTTGTATCAACATATCATTTTTGATGCACTTGAGAAATGCTAGGCATTAACAGTAAAAACAACAGGTTGTGGTATTCAGGGATGCTCTTTATGTTAAGCACATATTTAAGTTAAAGCAAAATATCTACATTATTCCTGAGTCCCTGAACTTAATGGGATATATGCATGTGCTTAAGCAGCTACTTCATTTATGGCCTGAATCATGAATTCTGAACAAAATTTTGACAGCCCTAATGAAATAAACTCCCGTTGAAGTTAACAGGAATTTTACTGTCTGAAAATAGAGTAAGATCTTCAGGATTTGGTCATTAGCCTAAAACACAGGTAATTTCCTCACTGCTTTTCATTCCTAGGGAAACCACTTCTGTGATATCTTTACTCCACAGGACACTTCCAAAACAGGGAAATAAGCATAGGATCCTAGTAAAATGCAGCCTGCCCTGGGACAGAAAAAGCCACCAATCGGTACTCAACACTGCAGAGAGCTGCTGGAAAAGGAAACATTTTGCAATGGAAGTAATGCTACACCCCATAAAAAGGGCTGTGAAATACTGAGTAACTAGAGAAATGAAGAGACTGACTTAACACCTGACACAGCCTCAGTCATCTCAGCCAGCCTCAGACGCACGTATTCAGAGCAGAGACATCTGCAGGATCATTGAAAGAGGTAAAGGTTGCAGTGGGCTGAAATGCCCTTTGCCAGTGCTCCCCGTCTCTTTCTGTCTCCCCCATTCTTTTATGATTGTTGTCTGGGTGATAAAAACAGCCGTATTTGTTTTTCTTGGCGTTACAGCAGGGCCACGGTCCTGGCTCTAGATACATTAGATTATGGTGGAGGAATCAAACCCTGAATCAGCCCCGCGGGGGAGGTTATAAACCCCCATACTAATATGGCTTAGCCTTGAGGAGGAACCTAGTGGGCCAGATTCCTTGCAGTTCTGCTGTGCTGTCTCTCTAAGTACTTCAGTGCCTTCCTAGACAGGGTATCGGGGAAGTGCTGACGCATGCAAAGGCTGAGAGAATATGCAGAAGCTAATTTTGTTTCAGAGGGATATATCCAGATGATGAAAGTATATGCCTGGATGTATTTGCTTTTTAGTGGCTTTGGGACTGACTCTTCATCAGTATAAACCAAGAACAACATCAGTGAAGTAAAGAAAATTATAACAGCGTAAAACCAATGCTCTTCTGAAGCGTGATCCCTCACAGATCACTGTAAACATGCAGTGATTCAAGCCATGCATAATTTTGCTATTTTGTATTAACATTTTTAACGTGACTAAACAAAGCCCAAGGAACACAATGGCGCTGGTAAGAAAAATGATTTCTTGCACATACATTTCGAATGAAATGCAATGAGACTTTGTGATTCAGACCTTAGTAGGCACAAAATTTAGAATAACTCTGTTTATCTGTGCAAACTTTCCTTAGCCTGTTGCAACTCCAAATGTTTTAACTGTTACACATGGGTGTTTGGTAGAATATACTAAATAAAAAGTTTACAAAGACTTTATTTTTCTCCAGCCTACAAAGGACTCCAAATCTTTACTGTTCAGCACAGCTGCCTAGAATAGGCACACTAGAGCTTTTGTCCAGTGAGTCAAACTGAGTGGGAGTGAATACCATTAACCCTTAAAACAGAATTATCTTATTCTTTTGATTTTACTGGACACTGTAATATGTTTGTGGCCATATTTGGAACACATCCGGCTTGATGTAGAAGGACACAGGAATAATAGATATCATTCAGATCATAATTAGCCATGTACTTGCAATAGCGGGATGTAAAGTAAAAGGAAAAACACTGAAAATGTTGTTTTTTTGGACTGTGACAAAGAGCTTTTTAAATGAGTTTGGGCATTTTTAGTGTCTGACTCATGTCTGGAGATTTCTGCTATATTCCAGAATCCTTTAACTTTTGTGGGTTTTATTTCTGCCTTTGACAATGACATGCTAATAGCTTCAGGCTTCCTACTGCCTTCTTGTGCATATTGCTCCCCTTTGTTTTCTGTTAGAGAGAAAATGTCAGAATTTTAGATAGTGGATTTTGTGATCGTGGCAAGAGTTAAGGAAATTTTAGTGTATCCTGCGATGACAGATTGGACCTTCTTCAGACAGAGTTTTCACATTTTATATTCTGTTTCTTTTTTTTTCATGAAACTACATCATAAACTAGTAGCAGGAACAAGGAAATATCACTTAAAGAGCCACTGATTTATCAAGTATTTATGTAAGTAGAACATTTTTATTATTTTACCAAAGTTTTGCAGAAGGCCAGTACGTGTTAGAACAAGAATGACGGAATGGACTGAGGCCTGACTCTGCCCTCCTGCATTTCATGGGAGCAATACCATTTTCTTCAGTCGTCTGAGGGCCAGGGTCGGGACCAGGTAGCACGTACTCTCAGGTAGGAGCCAGCATTCATAAAAGAGCACTCCACAACCAGAGGCTTTGCAGATTGGGCGCCTCTGAGCCTGGTCCTGAAAACAACTGAAATCTCACTTTTCTTCTGTAATCCTTATGCAAGCAATTTTCATTAATCCAGTATAAATATTCAGGTATTACAAATCTAAGCTTGAAATTCCCAAAGTGTCTGTGACTTAGGAAGGCACATTGGACTTTTGAAAATGTATCTTGAATTCCATTTCAGAAATTATTTAGAACTCAGTGAACCAAAATACTCTTGGCTTTCCATGAGACCTGGGCTCCTAACAGCCCACATCTCTTTAAAAATAAGTTGAGGTCCTTACAATTTTTCACAGAATCACAGAGTAATGGTTGGAAGGGACTTCTGGAGATCATCCACTCCAACCCTCCTGCCAGGGCAGGTTCTGCACTCTTTCCGACATTAACCTGTGATGACTAGTACAGCTGACAATATCACACCATCCAGAAACCCAGTAATATGGAACACGGCACATGTTACACACTGACAGAACCCAGAACTCACTGTAATATTTTGGTCTGTCACTGAACTGCCTTGAACAAAATACCATCTTCCTTTTGGGCAGGAGAGCTACATAGCACACTATCGGCATGCACATCAGCTTGAGGGGCAGATCACAAGACATGTCCCTCCTCAGATCATACTCGCCATCCCATACTGCGCTGACACTTGGTAAATGAATGCCCAGAAAGAGAGCGATAAGGACATTAATGACTTTACAGTGGCATTTGATGGCAAAGAATTTTGATGACCAGTATACATCCACACTTGAGAGAAGGTCCAGTTGCACATGGTAAGAGAAGAAAGGTGGGTGTGAGAGAAAAAACAAAGGCCTAAAGTCTTTACTTACTGACATAACTCAGAAGTAATTCCTTTGATGGCACTGAATTTACAGTGGTGTCAACCACATAGTGGAAGATGTCTAAAGATGGCAGAGACAGATGAGCAGGAGGATGGCAACAGGATGTAGAATAAAGTGAGAACAGATGCATATAGGATGAGTGTAAAAATAGAACAAAGCCCAGAGCCACAATTTTGCTGAAAGAGCAGCAAACTATTAATCGCAGTACTGGGGTGACGGAGCCTGCAGCACCTGAGCAGCCACAGTCCTGCACCTTTGCGAATTACACATTTGATGGCAGAAAAAACTGTACAAGCTCTTCCACGTTTCGCTAAATGAAGGCTCTAACTGGTTGTGTGATAGTGAGGAGGAATTCCTAGCATCACTGTACAAAACAAAGAGTCTTCCAGAGATGTTAAATTGGATCTGACCATCATCTTGTAGGCTCCAAATGAAGCTGGCGGGAGTGATTAAGCAAAAGCAGTGTGAAGAAAGCCTAAACATTCAGAGAGATAAAAAAAATTGCTCAGAGTAATTCTTCACCTATCGTTTTGTTTTTTTCCTTTCTTCGACTCAAATACTGGCTAGTAAAATGTGATAAAATGGTAGTGAAAACATGCAGTCAGGTTCTCTGTGAATCCAAGAATATGAAAGCTAGCTTAAGGCTGAGGGATTGCAAGTGCTTAAGCTAGAGACACCAAGAGGAACAGAAAAAGAAAGAGGAGAGGACATACTGTGCAGTAGGTAATGCCACATATATTGCTATCTACATACCAAGGAATATTAGTAGGTCTTAAACTGCCTATAGATTTGACATTGAAACTGAAGGTATCTGTACTTACACTCCTCTTGGATATGCTGAACTGCTCACAGTGTTTCTGTTTCCTTTATTAACTGAAAACTGTTTAAGAAAAGCTAAGGCCTTGTTTTCACTCTACTGTTACGTTAGGGTATGGGTGCTACTCTTCTCCTGACTTTACTCAATACACAAAGCAATTCTACCCAAGACAGGATTTGTGTTCCAACTAATGGGGCAAGTTGGAGGGGAGACTGGCTTGCAGGTGAAAGCATCTCTTCCGCCTAAGTATGCCACAGAAGCCCCAAGGGTGCTGCGATCTTCCACACTTTCCCAAGTTACCCTCTGATGGTACTTTCTGGGACCCTTTCTCTTTGCCAGCCAATCACAGATAACCTCTTAAGGCACAATTATCACATTTTTACATGGGAGCTTTGCCTTAGTATGCAACTGCCTGCACCTGTGTTTTCTATAGCTTCACTGTAGCTGGGTAAGCAAATAGTATCTAGGGGTGAGACCTTTCTTCATAGCCTGTGGCTACATGACCTGGCTTCATGACCTAAGCCTTACCCTTCAGCTCCTTACTCATAGTTGTGCCGTGACACCAATAAGATTTATGCTTTGGGGGTCAACACTTCAAATCAGCATGTTCTCATGACATCACATGCCGACTGTCTGATGAAAGGATGCATAGGACTAGTCACCATTGAGAGCAGGAGAGAATAGATCAGGGATATTAAAAAATCTGACTCCCTTCCCATGTTCTGAGCCATTCAAGAAGATGCTTTCTAGTACTCTGAAGTCCTGAATCTGTCTGTATAACAGGCACACAAGGACCTGGGATAAAGTTCATGAGACTAAGGAAGACCTGGAGTTGCCATAAGCTTGCATTGGTGGCCGTGGCCACTCTTGCTGTTACCTCTGAAGAGGTGAGAAGACAAGACCCAGGAGAAACATGGTAAGAAACAAGCAATAACTAAGAGTGTCTGCTTAAAGAGAGGGAAAGCAATCCCTGACGATTAAAGGCATATCATAGATGAGACCTGACGTTGCTTGCTCGGGACCCCACTGTGAGGGTAGAAGACAGACATGTACAAATGCTAGAGGAAAAAAATCATGTCATTCACGCTTCCTCCTTTGGCATGCAAAGAGCTGGGTTTAGGTAATGATGTTCTCACATTCCTTTTGGCCATAATAAGCTCTATTCTTCCAGTGCCACACCCCAGCTTGTACGTCCTTTCCTTCAGCTTCTACTTTTACTTTCCCTTCTCATGATTTTGTTAACATGAAATTATAAAGCTGTATTTGGCAGACTTAAGAAAAAATGTGACAGGAATTTTGTCAGTAGATCAGAGGACAGTAATTTATCTTCACTGTAGTTTTGCTGTATTACCTATAGCCCCACACGGAGTCAGTATGTCAGGTGCATATAATGCAGAATTTCAAGAATTAAATACAACAAAATACATAAGGGCAAAGTAATGTATTTTGGTGTCATTTGGGAAGTTTGTACTGGGCCCAAATAGGCTTCCCAGGGCAAAATGTGTATGATACTCACTCTGTGATCTGTTAAAAATCAGTCAGTAGAAAAACGGGTTTCATATAGCTGGTGAAATTAGGAGAAAGAAATGAAGCAGCTGAGAGGATGAAAAAGGTAATGAAAACTCTCCTATTGACCTTATTAAAGGATAAACAGGAAAGTAGGAGCTAAATTCCTTGCAGACTACTGGAGAAATAAACAGAAGTAGAACACGATTAAAACCAAACTGAATCAGGTGGGAAATGCAGTTAAGCTTCTGCAGTCACCCCAGCACAAGAGTGACTGAAGTGACGTCTCCTACGTGGCCGTCTTTGACTCCTCAACCCAGATGATCAGGTAGCCGTCTGTAGGTGGATCCACTGACAAAGCAGTCTTCAGTGGGGATCCAGAATAGGTTCAGCTGTTGTAAGATACCTTAATTGATTTGTCAGTGCACGCAGGTTAAGACAGTGAAGAGGCCAATGAAAATTAATGAATTAACTCAAATGACATTGCAGACTTTGATGGGAAGCACCCCTAAGAGAAAATGATGGAGGAAAGAGAGGAGTTTCAATGCTAAATCAGACCAATGGTCCATCTAGTACTAGATATAAAATCCCTATAACGGACAGTTATGCAATAAGATACCCATTGGGGAAATTCCTGATACAGGTGATTTTATTTTGAAGAGGGCTTATATATTTCTTTCTTACCTAATGTATCTGCAGATGTTGTTATTCTTCATATCATGGCCTAATCTTTTATTTTTCTCCATTTTTGCCTCACTATCTAGTGACAGGGAACTCCATGACACAATATATTTTCAAGATTTCAGGATTTCAGTGTTTTCAAAATGCTTTTTGCTTTTATTAGTGTTACATCCATGCAATGGTTCCCTTGTTTGGATACTAGGACAAAAGTTAAACTAACCATTTTTTTCTACTTTATACATTTCACACAACAAGTAACATCAACCTTCTTGTTGAACTAAGAACAGAAACGACATTTTGGCTCCTACAATATAGAAGCTTTTCAAGTTTCCAACAATATTTATTGCTCTTTTGGAGATCTTTGATACTTCTGCTACATCTTTTTCAAAACACAGCAACTAGAATTGACCAGAAGGTCAAAGACAAGAATAGCACCTAGCATTGATATAATGTTGAGGATGATTCTCCATTCTTTTCTAATTTTTTTTTACCAGTCTTAGGCAGTGAGAAAACATTTTTACTACAGAAAGACCACGCTATTACTTAGGTCTTCTTCGTGATCATGGTGCAAGAGGAAGCTGTCAGATGCATTATAAAGAATGGTCCTTGTCCTGTTTTGCACTGGAAAAGGAGAATGGTATAAAAATGAAAATGTAAAGTCCCATCAAGCTTCACAGCTCCGGCCTAAGAAATGTGATACTTACTCATTTTGATATGAAGAAGATTTCAGTCCTCCTTTGCAATGCACAGGAGTGTTTCTGTAATCTGGCTAGAGATCTTGTGAGGAAAACTGAACACAGTCATGGCAGAGGTTGCCTTATCTGGGAAGATGTTCTCTTTGATTCATGTTAGGAACCACGTGTACAACATGATTTGACTACTGTGGCTGGCAGTTTGAATTCAGTATTGTGCCATTTGAACTGAGAAGCTATTCTTTCTTTCCACAAGTGCTGTCGTTAAGTTATTGGAGAGTGATCCAGGATATTTCATTCATATAGTTCCTTTGACCTAATTTGTTCCCAATTCCAGGACTAAATTCAGAATATTCAAGAGCAACTCAATATTGCAAAGAGAAGTAAGAAAACACTTAATGGGTCTTGTGACCAGCATAAAGAGAGTTTAAAGGATGGAAGGGACAGATTTCTTCATCAATGGCAACCTTCATCTTACCTAATGGGAAGATTCCTTTGCAATCATTTCAACAATAAGGAAATGGGATGGCTGTTTTGATAAATGATCTGTAACGCATTTAACCTCTTATTTATAGACAATAAACTCAAGCGTAGACAGTCCATACAAGAGTAGAAGTTTAAATACGTTAATTTGTTTAAGGAAGTATCATACAAATATTGTCCACAGAAAACAGAAACCCACACTAGGAAGCTGATTTCCACATAAGGACTCCAACATTAATTAATGGTGAAAAGATTCTGTAAGACACAGTAAGGGTCCTCTCATCTATACACGCACACATATTTTAAGGTCAAAGGGGACCATCCTCTTGCATAACAATGGCCACAGGCCCTCCACACTCATTTCTCTAATAAGCATACTTACTGTGTGAGCTGTAATCCATCTTTAAGGGGAATATTCAACCTTCATTCACAACTCATTTTTACAGTTTGATGAACTCAAATTTATCAGCAATGACAACAAACTATGTCAAAGGAGAAAAACAGAATCGCAAATACTCCATGTGACTGGGATGCCACAAAAAGCATGTTGGAAGAAAAGATGATGTTAGAAAATTAAAGCTTATTTTTTATCTTAAAAATTAACCTCATTTCTTCAAACCCGGATTTTAGCAAACTGAGTACTGTGACCACGTGTCACTTACTAACTCACATTAAGAAAACATTAAGCAGATGCACTGAAATAATTCTCAGTCTGTGAGTAACAGAAAAGTCAGTACTAGGATTTGTATCTTTCTTAACCGCTGTGTCCTAAGGGCAGAGCAGAAGTCCAGATACCTTAGCCCAATAAAGTTGAATGTATTTCAATAACTTCAAGTCCTCACAGAAAGCATGTTACGTGGCCAGTTCTTAATACTTCATATCGACAATATACATATATACTGACAGCATGTGACAAGCGAAAACAAGAAATTAATGCAGATAAGAATTTACAGGTATCATTCCAGCTAAAGGTCATAAGTAAAATCAATCTTGTATGGGAAGCAGATTTCCCATTACTGAAATATCCCTGGTATCTCATGACTGCAAGATTGCTCAGTACATCTCTAGTAATAAGGTTAACTCTGGCCAGTATGACTTATCATATCAAGAGTTATATAAGAATTATGTTCCGAGAGCAAAAGGTGCTGGAATATGCAGAAGATGCTACCTGCAGCAAAGAATATTAATTGTGTTGGGGCTGGTGGAAAGGTGAGCAGATGGAAAGAAAGGAACTTTGAATGGCAGGATCTCATCTAACAAAGTCAGAGTTTGTGGCATGTGAAAAACAAGAGTGATTACAAGATAACATCCTAGTGTGTGCTAGCAGGGGAGAACTGGGGGCAATGGCAGAGAAATACATACATTATTTTTAAGTGTAAGCAACTTATTTAGGGCCAAGACAGAAATGGGAAGGAAAAGGAGGTTTAGAATAAAATTGAATTTCATTGGCATCAGAAATTATTTTACAGAGGGGAAAAAGTATTCTGACCATAAAGAAGAAAGGACACAAAACCATGACTTGTCTGCATTGCTGTTCCCTGTCTGTATTTAAGAAAAAGTAGTTTCGCAAAGATGCAAAGACACAAAAAGATGAATCCCACCTTATATAATAGTAAACAAGGAATGCAGGGCGAAAGAAAGATCTAAAAGTAGATGCTGTGTGCAACCACCAGGTGGTTGAGAAGTGTATGACATATGAGCAGCTCAGAAGATCAGCTGGCAGAGGGGATGATTGAGTGGATGCCAGCAGGGAAGAGGCCACATGAAAGACCAAATCCAAGAAATTGGGTCTATGTTTCCAAAGCTCTAGGTGACAGCGTTAAAGCAATGAGATAAATGAATCGGCTCTCAAGGCAGCAATGATGATGGATAAGGTGGGATAGGATCAGCTGCCAAAGGAGTGTGAAAAAGTTCTAGAAATATTCAGAAATGCATCGTGGAGGGGAGGGGCGGAAGAAAGGGTAAGGGAAGGAGTTGTTGGTTTACTTGGAAGGTATTATGGAACACGAGCAATTGCGTTTTATTTGCTGTCTCAACAGTCATTTTGCTTTATGGAGTTTGTTAATGACTTTGTATAATGTCACTAAATGTGAATGCTAGGAGAATGCTATGGGCTCCATCCCAGATGAGACGCATTCTTTCTTTGTCTCTCATGGTTAGATTCCATGCCCAGTTCTGGACGTACATCCAGTTCTTGCAGGGATTCTGAGCTCCATAATGGGCCAAATATGAAGTTGCTTCAGGGCTATAGTGAGGCTAGCTGCCACTGAAATCCAGAGGAATTTAACTGTGAAGAAAACAGTGTGTAAGCCAGTGTCTCGGCACTTGACTTACTGAGGCTGTGGAGAGCAAGGAAACTCAGTCTCTCTCAGGATGATGTTTCAAATGAGAATAGAAGGCAATTGTTAGTTCTATATCTTCACAGCAGCTTCCCAAACATCTGGCTTATTCCAGAAGCGCCTTCACCTTTGTGTGTGAGCTCAGAGCAACACATTGAAATGTAATGAGGAGGTCCCAAAACATTCTGCAGAGCAATTCTGTCAAAGATGCAGTGGTGATTTTAAAAAAGAGCCTTTCTCACTAGCTCCTCAGGCATGGCTGGAAAGTAAACACGCAAATCCGTCTCAAATCTGCAGTGTACAGATCACTTGTGCACTGAGCTTTCTTTATAAATCAAAGGGCAATTGTTCAGGCCCTCTGCTGAGTGAGGACAAAATCCCTGATTTTTTTTCATAACAATGTCGGCCTTCCCTCCTGAGTAAGGACTCCAGTTGTTTTAAATATAAAATCAAATATTGCCGTCCCATTTGAAAACAATTATTCTGGGCCAAATCCCAGAAGGTTCTGAGTGCCTTCAACTCCCACTGCATTCATGAGGGACTAAATGTACTTAATGCCATACATAATATTAGTGATTTTCCTTAAGTGTAAGAGCCAGATCCCCATATCTTTTAACCTGAGGCACTGCTTACTCCTGCAAATAGAGCACAGCTTGACCCTGCAAGTCCTTAGCATGAAAGGTTGCACTTACTGCTGTGCCCAGCACCACTGACAATAATCTCCACCATCCATAATAAAGTTTTGCAGGATGAAGCCTTAAATAAAATTTATGTCACTGACCTACAACCAACAGCTACAAGAAAAAAGTAAGACACTGATGAAAATTCCCAGCTCGTTAACATGGATATTGCACTACTTCAGTTTCAGACAAAAGCTGCAGTAACTCTATCCTTCAAAAATTATGCAGTCTAAACAGCTCAACTAGATTCATTAAACATCATAGTGGTTTTTCTGTACAACTTCAGGCCTCAAAATTTAAGCATACTTTAAATACAATTCATTAAAATTGAATTTGAGAAACCATCAGCGAGATAAATGAATTCCCCTTCACCGTCTGTGCAGTAGAATGGACAGATGTTAGCTAAACACCAGGGTCTGGCTTTATGTCTTGCAAGTGCCCACAGATTTATAAACAAATTATCAAAAGGGTGAGGAGTTAAGGCACTGAACCGTGGCTTACTAAAACCTAAAGAGGAGACAGAGACTTGACCGGACCACAGTGTCCCTATTTGTACAGCTATCTGAAAGGAACTACAAAGAACACCCCAGATTAACTTCATGCATCTGGCACAGTGTACTGAGTGTCCCTGTGTGTTTGTGTGTATGAATCTTCTGTCTGTGAAATGGTTAAAACTTAAGGTTACCCATCCAAGGAGTAGAAAATGAAGGTTCTCAGTTTGATGGACAACAGCTCAGAGATCCCTGATGTCCCAAAATATTAGGTTTCTCTTCTAATAATGTTGGAAATATTGCCTACTGTCATGATTAATCTTAGCAGCATCTCCGGCTGATTGCAGGTGACGCAGTCACAGCGCAGTGCCTGTGTTGGTTTCCACACACCGTCAAATCTGCTACAAATGCAGGGGTGAAGGGGAAAGAACTGTGATACCAGGTATCCGAGTGGCTAATAGATTGTGACATGAAAGAAGGAAACCTTTATTTTAATTCAAAAAACAAAAGCCAAATAGCAAAACTTATGTACGTGCCTAACTTTTTTTTTTCTTCCTCAAGTGGAAAACATTCGCCTGCTAACAACTCTTGGCTGGCATCAAGGGAAAGTGGAGGTATTTGCAGATGTGGAGGAAGACATACAAAACATTTTTCAAATCAAAGGCTTGAATTATTGCACTGGGTTCATGAAGTTTCACAGGCATGTAGACACACCATTGTCTACACCCTGGAACAAGCTGCCCTTTCTTCGAGAAGGAAAAACAACCCAATGTTTCTTACAATCCGATCTGTATGTATCAGGGAGCTATCTATATTTTGAAATTCTTTGCATTGTCTGTGGTAAGGGTGTGCTGTTTTGGCCCAACAATGGCAACATTGATTTTAGAATTTCAGAATTTTGGTGCATAGAACAAACTGTGAAACAAAACCAGCCTGCTCTCAATAGTACAACAACAGTGCTCTTATATAAACTTGCCTTTCCTCGCCATTTTACATAGTCAAAGATCAATACTGTTCATTCAGCCAACATTATTAAAGCCATTTATCAGTGACTTTTTTTTTGTTGCTAATAAAAAGGATTTTGCCGACAAAGTTATGTCATCTTCCGCTCACTTGGTAGCAGCGCAGATAATTAGCTTTGTTGTGTCCCTAACAATTGGGCCTTGTTTATGAACTTACATTTATTAAGTGAAAGTATTTGGAAACTGATGGTACATTGAAGTTTGGTTGCCATGGGCAATAATCATCCCAAAAAAGTCATGACCTCCCTGTTATGCAGCTAGTAACTAATTGAAATGATACAAATTACTCTGATTCTCTGTCTGCCAATTTAGAGGCTGGTTGTGGTCAAGGGTCAAATGAGCTCCTATTCATGAAACTATGTTTGAAGTGGCTGCTGCCATAGCAAGGGGTTTGGTGTGGACGCTGCGACTCCTCTGGACGTTACCCCATACTGTGGAGGAGAGTGCTGCACAGATAGCAAAACAATAAGCCTACCAAGACTACCTTCGGCTGACACATCAAAAGCTTCTCCTTGTCAGTCATTTCGCAGTAGTTGCTACCAACCAGGACATGGTTTACTGGGTAGAAATAAGTGTTGCATTCATCCCCAAGGGCTACCTTCTACGTTTAACTGACACTACAATGCCTCCTGAGGTAGTTCTAAGAAATCAGTATCATTTTGCTTGCACTCGGTTCACTAGGAAAAACAAAGGCCTCCTTTTCTGTGAAATATAACAAGAGAAATTAAAACCTGATGAGGTGTCATCCTTTAAAAACATCTATGATAATTCAAGTATGCATCAAAAGAATACATGTTTATCTCAGTAAATATAAGGTCCTCAATACTAAAAATTTAACAGTATAATGAGATTTTTGTCCTTTAGGAAATTCCAAGCAATTCCAGGGAGTGTTGCTCAAAGGGTTATTAAATATGTGCCAAATGTACTGGTTTACTAGGTGAACATTTACAATGCCATTAAAGAGATTTCTTTCTTTGTGTAAGCTCCTACAGCTTTAACATGTCTAAACCTATTAAAAATGTGATAGAAGAGACCATGCTACATGAACAAGCCAGGCTCCTTGGATAATGAAGATTAACACTTTCTGTGTTTCAACATTATTTGAAAGATTTACCATGCAGTTTGAGTCCAGTATGTTTCAACAAACATTTTTGTCAATACCAAATGTGCTGTAGGCCAAACAACCACATGCCTGCATCACCTTTGGGGGACAGATATGATTCTTAAGCTAGATTTATCCCTTATCTAGCTACTTTTCTCTTTTTTGGAAGATACCAGAAATAGATAACTATGCAACCACAGCTAGAGCAGCTCAGGATGATGCAAGCCAAGAAATACAAAGTCACATGTGACATCATACACTATCTTACCAAGCACTCACTGCAGGCCACCCCCCAGGCTTCATGCACACCTCCAGTGCCGTGAAGTAACAGATATGGCACCAATTTGCAGATGTACCTGAAGCAGCTGCTAAAAAAACCACTGATAAATACATACTTAAACCAGTGGGGATGGAGCTGGTCTCACTCTGCATTCTGCTCTGATCTCCATAGTACAGTACATGAGTGTGCCACAGTCACAGACATCCTAAGTGTCAACTTGATGCAGTGAGCACCCCAGAACCCCTGTGAGGCCACGGAGCTCAGAGCGGACTAATTTGCCCTGTTTCTTGACAGAATTTTAATTTGCATTATGAATTTTAGGCTTTGGTTCTGTCACTTTCCTTGATTATGTCCGAGAAACTCCCATATGCACTAGCTGTGCTAAATAATATATTTTTTACACATAGTCTCTCTAAATGTGGCATAATTTTAAAACTGCTATCACTGATGCTCATGATCTAAGTAGTTGTCTACAGGTATAGGTACAAGGTAGAGTGAAAGAGAAAGCAGTAATTCGGTTCCTAAGAAAATGATGTCTTTTTTTTCCACCTACATCAGTGGTTTCCTGGCAAAATTCCTACTTCTTGTCAGGTAAGAAAAAATGAGAAACGTTCATTTTCAAATTAAATACATCAGTTTGGAAGTGTTGTTTTTTAACAAGACACTGTCATGTTTAGAGGAAAGTGGGCACCTGTCATGAAAAATATTCGTAGTAGAAAACCTAATTTTCCTTTAAACACAGAAAAAAATTGACCAGCCCTATTACAGAATTCTTTCAGTGCCATTCCTTGTCAGTACTGTCATTACATCTCCTGTTGTGAAGACAGTTAAGAACATGTCTTTGAAAATTTATTCTGGGGTTGCCCTTGTGGCCTATTGATTGTGCTCTCGCTTCATGTGAGAGACCTGGGTTCAGGCAAAAGGGCTGCCAAGGCAGACAGGCTGCTCTGAGGGACGGGGTGGTCTCCATGTGCTCCCACAGAAGCCATCCTGACCATCCAAAGGTTTCAAAGCTTATTTTAATTTAATCTTCTGCAACATTTCCTGGGATGATGGTGTTGAAAGGTTTTAGTATTCAAAAAGGTACTGAGCACAATCCCTCTTGCAAAGAAAACCCTCCAGGCTGTAGTGCTGACACAAGATGTGGAATGATGTGAAGAAGGCATAGCATTGCTGATTCCCCTAAATTGGGGGGTTTAAGAGGAATATTTGGACCTGATTCTTCACTCCGCTACAGCAGGACAGCTAGAATCTTTTTCATTGTTTAGAAACTAAGTCCCAAAGGACAAAGAATCTATTTCCTTAAAAACCTTTTTTACCCATTCTGCTCATAACTAATTTCTGGTCTTAAGGATAATATTGGGCAAACAGCAGGCCTGCTTTTTCCTCCATTGATACCAGTGTGAAGTGTCTGTCCATCCAAACACTTCAGTGGGGTTATTTCTAAATTGCGCCAACATGAGAGATGATTCAAGCCAATCTGTCCATACTAGAAGCTAATCATAGGGGTAATAAAAAAACAGAGGTCTATGTGTTTCCTCACTGAAGCTGACATGAGTCAGCAGCAAAAGCAAGAGGAGATTACAGCTCTGGAAGCAGAACAGCATGTGTTAATGACTCTCTCAAACAAAACCTTATCCTGATGAAGTTACTTGGTCTCACTAAAGTCAGTGAACTTGCACAAACAAAATCTAAACTATACATCAAAAGGCAGCACTTACAAAACAGTATATTGGCTTCCAACTCAAACGCAGTGCATTTCCATCTCATAACCGTGTGCACAATAATAAGGGCAATCTTTAGGTCTACGTCCTCAAAGACACTTCACAGATGCTGTTTATGGGTGTACCTCCTCTGATGCCTTCGCTCTGCCACAAGCGTCACTGACTACTTTAATTATGCAATACACACATTAAACAGTGCCCAAACACATTTTACCATGCGGGAACACACCAGCTTAAAAGAAGGGGCAGTGGTTTGTTGAGTTAATGACATGCTTTCTTCCAAAAGTCTAAATGCAGTGCTAGGTGTCTAATCTGCATTTTTAAAAAGCCTATAAACATACATTTACACAATAAAACATAACCATATGAAAGAGCCATTACAGCCAATTGTCCTTTGTGTCAACTAATTCCTTCCATTCCCTCCCAAAAGGGCTCAGCTGAGTCCCCCTTGGAGACCCTACTTCCAATAACAACAATTCCCTTCCTCCCCACACCATCAAGCCCCCACCACATGGGCAGCTTCCCTCCTTGCCAGTCCTCTCCCATCCTGATGCAGTCTTTAGCCTCTGCTTTCCTCCTCTGAGGCACACTGAGGGGCTGATATATGTCCCCAGGTTAAAAAGGTCCTAAATCTAAGTGTGCTGAGAGCTTTTATGGTCACTGTTCTGATCTGTACCTACCATGGATGGAGATCCATAAGATGATTTTTTTTCTCCTGTTTTCATTGAGAAATTTGAATTTCATAGTGTCAGGAGTCTCAAATCTGTTGGCTAAATTTTCTCCCATCTCTTCTGCAGACTAATAGAAATAGTTTAAAACATAAATCTAGGGGCTGTGTTCACTGTCTCCTCACCTCTCCTGCTGATCTCCCTGGTCTGCTCGTGGCAGCATACACTTATACTGCAAAGCAAGCCCAGAGATCTGTGTCCCCATGCAGTGCATGCCTGTCGTTTATTTTCTCTGACTTCTATCATAAGAAAGAAGGCATTACAATTCAGAGCACTAAGGACCAGATTCTTGTCGACTGACATTAAACACTGCCTTACTTCCCAAAAGCCCGTTGCAATTCTTTGTTATTTATAAGGTAAATCTCAGCATGGTTAAAGGCAATACAATCAGAGGCAGTTACATTTTTACACATATGGAGGGTTGTAAGACTTTCAGCTTCAGCAAATGAAAAACCAAAGAAGGTAAAACAAAAAGAAAACTGCCATGAGAAAAAATGGACACACAGATCTCCTCTGGAATATACCCTTTCATTTTGCAGGGGTATATTCCCACTTTTCTTCCTCAAATCATTATCCTCTTAATAAGCAGCATAAGCTTTGAAATATCCAAAATCATAACAATTACACAACTCCTAAGATTGTTCAAAAGATGACAAACACATTTTTGAGTAACCATTAAAATACATATATGTACTTTATATGTAGATATGTATATATATATAGACATAGTCATATATACAGAGAGACATAGTGCGCATTTTAAAGAAAATCTGCTGGTTTTCTAGCAGAGGGTTTTGGCACAATGGACAGCCTCACAACACTTCTAAATGGAGCTCATTCTACCTGTGTTTTGTACAGGTTTGGGGACTAGGTGATTTAAAATACTTGGGATTAAAAACCCATCCTATAACAGAACTAGGAAGTACCTCCAGGATTTCTGCCCTGGCATGCAAGGCACTGGGCTAGTCTCTGGACAAAGCCCAGATGCTTTCTGTCCCTTCCTGACTTCAGTGCATCAGCTGGGAATGAAGGACCTTCAGGTTCACCTTCAGATTGCAGCAAAAGCTGCTACAGTTGCCCATAGGGCCAACTCCTGAACATCTACCCCCAGGAGAAGTGAGGAGGATTGATGGCTGACAAATGTTTATATTCCTTAGCTTTTTGATTTTCAAGAATTTTCCCTTCTTAAAACCCTTTTTTTTATGGGTTAGATTGCTCACTAGTTCAAAAAAGGCTACTTAAACTATCATATACTGGGGGAAAATTAATTAACACCCTTGACTAAAATTCAATGAGGACAGAAAACAGATACAGAACAAGAAAAATGGTATTAACGTATAGCCAGTCCCAGTTCTCAACAAATAACAATGGACTGTTTATGCTGCATTACTCTTTTCTAATCTCCACATATTACTATAATTATTAACTACTAGTCCTAAAATCTATAGAGTTATCATTATTGTTATTATTATGAAACTCAATCTCATTTTCGTGTCATAAAGATAAACCAAATCTCATTTCAATTAGTTGCAGCAGGAGGGAATGAACTTTAAACAGACATTTAATTTCTGAAAAAAAAATTAGGAAGTTCTTCATGGAAATGTTATGGCATTTTGAAACAGATTAATAGTTCGGTATGAACACATCCACCCTGCAGCTAAATGACGGCTGTACTGCGATCAGGAGACAGGTTAAATGAGCAAAATCAGTTGATACCACTGGTTTGGATCTAATCAAATAGTATTCATTTTTATGACTTTTTAGCTACATTATTTTTTCATCCCATGCACTATCTGAATTGTTACTGTGGTTTATCTGCTTTGTATTCGGCTTATATTTGCCTTTAATGCATTTGACTGGTAAAAAAGTACTAGGACCTACATGGTACTTCGCATCCTGGGTTCTGTCACGAATGGTCTGAAATCAGTGCCCCACTGAGTGCACTCTTGGGCACACAATGCTTCACAGGAGCACTGTCGTGTGTATTTTATCACCACTCAAGGGCAGGAACTAAGCTACGCAGGGCAGCCTGCCTCCCCAACACACCTCACCTCATCCTGTGCTGAGCCCAGGTGCTAAGTCTCCTCGGTGCCCAGTTGGTTAAGGGCTATACCATAAGGCTGCTCAGTGACAGTTTGATCCATGAGGCCCATGCATGTGACAAGGCTGAAAGACAGTACACCATGAAGAGCGCAGTTCTGGATCCTCTCAGCTGGGGAGAGGGAGTCCAATGCAGTGTAGTTTACCCACTAACTGAACTCATGGCTATGGATGTGTCTCTCCAGAAAGGTTCTCCATAGTGCTCAGCACTATGACAGACATTGCGATGCTGACAGAAGCCCTCAAGCCTTGGGAAATCTTAGTACTTGTGACATTGATAAGTGCTATAGGTCTCAGATAGTGTCCTCTGTACAGACGCTTTTGCAAAGCTACAAAATGACTTAATTATTCATTGCCCAGCAGTCACAAATTTTAAGCCAGAAGCTGGAAACAGATAAAAAGAGAGGTCAACAGCCTGGGGATCTCCGGGACTTGCCGCCAGCTCTGCCCTTTGCTTTTGCGCCCCGTTCGCCCCCGAGCAGCGCAGCTGAGCCGCTCTACCTGCGCCGTCCTCCCAGAGAACACCCCCCCCTCCTGGTTAGCGCCCAGATGGCAGCCACGGGCCGGAGGAGGCATCCCACCCGAGTCTGCTCCCCACTGGCAGTTTACACGGACAGGTTTTTACCCTCTCCTAAAGAATGTTTAGACTTCAGAAACATTAAATGTTTGACATTAGGTCATAGAAATAAGGAGACGCCCTGCAGACGTCGGCAAGCATTTCACAGATCCCGTAGATATGAGTTGAAATCCAGTCTCATGAAGTTTCTCCCTCTCCTTCCGCTATCATCAGTTATTTCCTTCCTAGCACTCAGGAAGCAAAAAGCAGTGAGACACCCAGGAGGCAAGAGCCCTGTCTTGCAGAGAAGGGCACCATCAACCAGTATAGGCCAGGACACATAGAGCTGGTGAAAGTCTCAGCATAACACCACCAATAAGAAAGAACAGGACCAGGGAACGCAGGACTGGAAGAAACCAGCAGGTGGGACATTAGGGGACGACTGATATTAAATGAAGAACTTTATTAGCTGAGATATGAGGTTAAGAGAGAAACTGAGATTAAATCAGAGGAAATTTTCCATGTAAGGCCAAAGAGCTGGGAAAACGCAGAGCAGGGAAGGAAGGAGTAATGAGTGAGAAGCAAGAAATGTTTCGGGGAGGCAGGGACTAACCCAAGAAGAAAACAGAGAAGTGGACGGGACTGAAAGGAGAGAGTCAGGGGAAACAACTGTGACCATATCTTGAAATGTGAGGGGAATCCAGTCTTCTTGTACGTCAAAATTCCTCTACTCTCAGCATGCATCTGTGAAATCCAGTGGCAAAGTATGTCTCATTCCAGTACTGTACTGGTTCACATGTCAGGATGGCACCTTCTGTTATTAATTAATCTATTAATGCAAAATCCAGGTCACCGTGGTGAATCTAAAGAGAGCAGCTCTTCAGGCAAACTAAAGCGGCAGCTATACGATGTTTCATACAAGATTTTTCCAGTCGGACGCAGTTTGCCTATTTAAGCCCAGTAAATCACACAGATAAAATCAATTTTCAAATAATAAACTCCGTCACTCCCATTCAGGAATACCAGAATCAAGTTTGCTTCAGACAACTCTAATTGAGCTCCCTTTTATATTACAGCACAGCATTTAGAGATAACATAATTAACATAATTATCTCCCATGTTTTTCTGCAGGACTCTCTCACTGCAAGGGCTCTTAATATCCTTTTAATGTAGGGTTGGGGGTTATTTTGTCTGTAACATAAAATCAAGTGGCTTGTTTCCTTAAAGTAGATTAATCTTGAATTACAGCTATGTAATATCATTTTAGGTCTCTGGTTACTCAAGCAATACTCAGAGTTGGCAGCAGAACAGTCTGTTGGCCAGACAACTGGAGTCCCACTTGCCTTCTCTTTGCTTTATATATATTAATACAATATATATTTAACAAAAATGAAATGTATAAATTCATCGGATTATTTCTCATTAATTGCAGGTAAGATCGAATAACAAACCATACAGCCAGGGTGACTTCTATGATCACAAAACAAAGACAACTACAAATTTCCCTTTTTTGCCTGATGGACTGATCACACCTCATGCAACAGTAACCCATAAAGAGCTCAGAAAACTTATTTTAGAGAAAAATAAAACATAGTTAGTAGCTAGTTTTGCTTAAAAGCCAAATCACACGCCCAAGATACTCAAAATGCACTCACAGTATCAGCATACACCTTTAAAATTGCTACTTTTCAGAAGACAAGAACTTGGCGTTTTATGGATAAAACCAGGCTCCTTTTAGCACTGCTGTAACTGGACCTTCAAACTCTCTAACCATTTTGATAAAGCTGGCCCACATCTTCTAACAGTCCTACTGTAGTTTTGAGGATCTACTGTAACACTTCTTAAAATGAGTGAATGGCAGTGATTTTCTGAAAGCTTTTGCTCCGATTCATTGAGAGAATAGCAAGACTGTAACTAAGGAAAATGTGAGGTTTAGTATACGAATCAGGTGGATCACCTGAGTCATTCAAATCACCAAGGCTTATTTGTTTGCTGTACTTCCTAATTGTTTCTGGAATCAGTTAAGTGCTTTCCCTCAACAACAAGTTTGCCTTATTAAGTTTATCCATGCAAGAGAGAGAGAGATTCTTGACATGCTCTGGATTGCTTCTGCTCCCTTCTGTGCTAACCAGCAGTGAAGAAAGTTTTATGGTGCTTACAAACCCCATAGCTATAAGGCTTCCCAGTCACACCAGATTATTATTTATTAGATTTATTAAAATAAAATAGGAGAAGAAATTGTTATGGGTCTTGGAAACTACAGAGAATCACCATTTAAACCACACTCAAATCTCAAAGGAAATAGGATTCACTCGGGAACAACAAAATACCATGGGGTATGGTTCTCTCTCCACAGCCAGTTCATAGGCCAGAGAGTGACTTCCCTTTGCCAAAGGACTTATACCTTAAAGAATCTCAGCCATATGATTGATGTTTTATGATATTGTTAATGGAATCTCCAGATCTGTAATAATAATGATAATTTAACATTATGCAACATTTTCTATTTGAAGATTTATTTGGGATTCATCAGAAATACAGCCACATACGGAGTAGCAGGAATCAGCTATTTAGCAGCATACTGTGATACCACAACAGTGTCAGCTATTCAGAAGGGAAAGTGAAAAATGTATTTCACAGAGACCTCAAAAAGGATGCAGGAACAGTGAACGTAATAATCCAGTTGTAGCCAAGATGCCAGGGCTATCTGAAATAAAACCAAAAGATATTCTCCCAGGTTTTCAAGACCTATGTTTCACATTTCAAGATAGCACATGCTACCTGTACAGTATTTGTTTGTGTTACTATAGAACATTAGGGCATTATACTTGCAGAAAGGAAGGTACTGACTACCTCTGAGTCAGTAACGTCCCTTCTCTTATCACAGAGTTGAAGATTTTCAGTTATATCTGAAATGCTTCTGTTTAAGTAAAAAATTTTAGAATATTATTATACTAAATATTTATTAACAATGTCTAGATGTCAGTGCAATTTTTGCAGTTCCCTCCTGAGAAGCTATTCTGCCAATAATGTTTACTGAATGTTTACTGGATGTTGGTGGTTCTCAAATCAAGGGCTCACATGTTAAAAAGAAACCAGCATAACATCCACAAATTCTGTTTATGAAGGTAAGCTGGAGTTTCACCTTCTTGTGTATCCCTTCTGACTAGTCCTCCTTTGCTTCCACATTAAAGAATTGTATTACCAGGTATCAAAAAGGTTTTGTATATATAGGTACATTTACATACATAAAAATGCATTTATGTGTATAGACACACATACGTATGTATGTGTATAAGACTGACAGTCTTCATAATGTTTATTTTGTAAATACTCCTCTTAAAGATGCACAAGGAGGCAGATAATGTCATTAATTTCTCCCAAGACTTGCTTCTTGTGTACTACACTGCTGGCCGATGTATTTATTCAAGGACACAGACTTATGCCAGGTGCACAGAGTGAAACCATTGACCTCCACAATAATCTCTTCTGAACAGAACCGTTCTGTGCCTTGCTTTGGAGGTTGCTGCCCAAGCACTGATTAGCCTCTGTATTTTCAGCCTTGCAGAGCTGTGTGGGAAATGTGCTGAGCCCGTACTAGCTTTCAACACAAAGCCAAGGAGTGCTCAAAGCTGAGTGTGCCCCAGAGGAACCTCTCTGCACACAGAGGGACTTTACCTTGAGCTGTGAGGCTTTGCACTAGAGAGCTTTGCCCTTTTCCCTGCTGTTTTGTAAAGCAGCAAAACTAAATGAAATGTTCTGAGAAGGGTCATAGAAAAAAAAAACCACCAATAAGAATGTTCTCGGAGTTCTTTTCTTACTTCTCTACATTTCAGGGAGGGGTTTGCTATTAATATCTTTCCTCCTGATCTCCTTCCAGGCTGGTCTTCATATTTTCAACCTCCATTCTCTTATTTTAGGGCCCTCTCCAACATTTTGTAAATGTCACCATTTGTCATGTGTAAATTCATTTTTAAAACGGGCTAAATCCTTCCAAATTTCCTCTGCTGCAGTTCAATGATCCTCCCAATTTTAGAGCAACAAATACTTTGTTGTCTCTAATACTCCCTCTTCATAATGTCTGCCAGTGCATCTTACAGGATGTGAGCTATCCCTTCACTTCAAGAGCCGCCTGGCATATGGAATGACAACACATTTGGTTTGGAATAAATATAGCCTTCAGGCAGCAATGTATGAGCAACACAAATACTAATAAGCCAGTCCCTGTGACACCCTGAGACCAGATCGTTTTCTTTGCATCGTACAGAAGGAAAGAGTAAGTGTGTTTAGTGATAAGGGTAACTTTTCATGGTACCATGATGCTGTAGCTGATCAAGGTAGCAGCTGCACTTTCCTACTCCCTCAACACCCACTGGAGATTACCTCCCCTAAGAGTGGCCAACACAACTGTTCAGGTACCCATTAGTTAGTCCAGATCTGTCAAATGATTTGGATTAGCTTAAAGAGTTTTAGTACAAGGTTCTTTGAAGCAGGATCACTTCTGACTGAGCTGGGTTAATGACTCATTACACCAGCAGTTGTGCTGTCATAGCTGAAGGCTGATAACCTGCAGGGGAAGCAGACATCATAACCCAGATCGGTTGCATCAGTAGCAGCCCTTCTGACCCTGAGATGACTTACACAAATTCATATAAATTCAGATCCAGTGAATCTTAAATTCTTCAGAGCCTTGAATCTATCCCAAAAGATTCTAACACAAACACTGTTGCTGGCTGCGAGGTTAAGTTAGTATTAGAGGCATAACCGCACGTGATTAGTCATTCACAACTATTGTGGCTTGGTGAGGTTTATGCAACATAAAAACATTACCATAGAGATAACAGTAAGATACTACACCTGTACCAAGGGTAACAACAGTAAGTCAATGTAATGTACTTGTGCATGTGCTTTACAAAGCTGACAGGGAATAGTTAAGCATGAAGGATGAGAGAATAGAAGGCTAAGAACAGTTTTTGCCTCAGACTATAACATTTTCTCTTTTCAGATCTCCTCGATGGTGTTTTGTGACCCTTTTGACGGCTGAGAAATTCTGTACCTGGCTGCCTCTCACAAATATGGCAATAGCTCCCTAATAACTGGGGCTTATTCTCCCAGTTCTTAACTGAAGTCAGTAGAAATTTGTTCATGGACTTCATGTTTGGAGCTACAGACAGTTAACAAGCTGACATTTGGTATCCAGAGCCTTAATGGAAAAAATAATACCAAATCTCAGAGAGGTAGATCAACAACTCTGAGCTCACTTTTACTCCTCCTCACAGGACTTTGTCTTTTATTTCAATAGATGTAAATCCAATGCACCATCAACTTACAATTTACTAGAAAAGAACCATGCCATGAAAAAAGATAATGGCACTGCTGACTCCAGACTGAGAGCATAGGTATAAAGCCAGAAATGGGTTTGGCCCTTAGTCTCTTGCTGGTATTATTATTATTTGTATCACAGGCTGTGTATTACAGGACATGGCTGACAGAGAACTAAGCATGGAAAATGCTGAACATACATGTAGCAACAGCCTGTCTGTCCCTCAGAGTTCACAATCAAAGCAGGCAACTGAAATGCGAAACACATGTTTCTCCCAATATCATGCCTGGAGCTCACAGAGAAATAACAAAGGTGCACATCTTGCTCAGAAGGTTTAAAGGCAGAGCTGGAGGATCTCCTCCTAGCAAGGCTGCAAGCTGCCTTGTGCCCATGCATATGAGGGTCAGATGTCCAAAGGGAAAGGTGCTCATAACTGCTCTAGAAACCAAGATGGAAAGAAATAAACAGTAAATTTATCACTCCTGCCAGTGACTTCTTCTATCACTTGCAGGCCAGAGACCTCTTTTCTTTTTTGACCAGCTAATTAAATGGTGACCAACTTTCCCATTCCTGTACTGAAATCCCATTTGGACTAGGAATTTGGTAACTGTAGGAAGGGCATAGAGTCCACATTTCAGAAAAAAATTAGGAAAAGTTCCCACCTACCTGTGATATTCTACTGCTAGGAATGAAAGATATAAACAGCACATGAAATAAACCAGAACAATTTTGTTAAAAAAGTGTATGTAAGGTGAAGCTGACCAAAATCAGGACCAACCAAACACTAGCATCCTCTGCATTACCTTGAAAACATCACCTGATGTACAGATGCTACAGTAGGTTCACTTCTATTTCTAGTCTCTGGCACACGTAGTTATTATACCCATCTAGGCCAAATAGGCCTCTGTATCCAAACACCTGTACATATAACACCTGGCTTAAGGAGGCTGCTCTTCCACAGCAGAGCTGGAATCTGGTACTGCTTCCTCAATTTTTTTTCAAACTTTTTTACATGACAAGAGCCTTCAGAATGAGGAATGAGTAAGTGGAGTGGGATGGCGATGAACTGAATTAATCCAATTACTATGGATTTCCTTGGTAGCACACTGCAGGGGGCACCACTCTAGACAGCAGAGAGTCAGCCTGGCTAGACTTAATCTTACTCCATGGGCTGCGGGTCTGGTAGATCATGAGCATTCATCCTGCTGGGGGTCAGATGGCAGATAAACCACACATGCATTGAGGTGGGTTTTCATTCAAGTGATCAGTTACTTTTTTGCAGTTCCCTCTTCCCACTCCTCTTCTTCCCTCTTTTCCTTCAGGTCTTTTATACATCCAATATACATCTTCTTAAGGCAAACTATCCTTATCACCTAGAATAGTTTCCTCTACCTGCCCTTGCATATGTCAAACAATGAGTTAAGCAGACACCTAGACACCCTTGTCATTTCCTCACATGTTCAACAGGAGTTATAACCTCTCAAGCTCAGATCCTTAGTAAGTAAAGTTAGGTCTTATCTCTCCTCTCCCCTCCTCCCAAATTGCAAGTGATCTATAAAATATGGCACACAGTACAATGTTCTCCAGTCTACATTACTCACCATCAATATGCTAATGCTGTTCAATACCCATCTGCAGCCATGACCAGAAAAATGTCAGCAATGTGGAAGCAAAGGCAGTTTCACCAGCAATTTCCATCTTTCCCTCCAATTTTCCCACTTTTCCCACCCTTCAATTGTATCACATCTGCCCAGCAGTGCTCATCCTAGATCCTGCCCTGCCACTGTATAACTCAGATCAAAAAGCTATGTACTATTATTAAAGTAAGAAGTGGTTTAGGCAAGACAAATTGCTGTTTTACAGTAAAAGATATTTGAGTATCTGTTTGATTCAGTTTAAATTATATCTGAATAAGATTTAACATAAGTTTCACAAGAAAATTGTGTGATTAAAGACCAATTGATTACTAAGACTATGTTTATTGATGTGTAGTAAGTATCACTGTTAAATTCAAAAACATTCTTAATAGTCCTTTGGTATCTGATTATCCTATAATAACTCTTTTTAAATTTAAATTTAGTATTTAAATCAAATCAGCAGCTGAGATGCATAATTTAAACCAATTGCAATAAAAAACCAGTCCAATTACAAAGAAAAAAAGAACAAATAAAAAAACCCAAAACCCCACCTCAAACAAAACCGCAAACCAAATCACTTTGAATTAATAGCTGTTCACTAGGATTCTGACTGAAATAAAATGGTCTCAGTTCCTCAGTTGTTACAGTTACTGAGGTTCTCGCATGTTGCTGGTGCCTGATTCAGCCAGTATGTAATTCACTGTGTTCTGACTGTCTTCAAAAGTCGTCTCCGATGGGTTATTTTTAGCAATAAAAATATCAACTAATTTCTTCAGCTTCATCTGAGGCTGGAAAGCTCCACAGTTGAAAAGGAAAGATTGCTTCACCCCTCCCCCCAAAAAATAAAGAAACATTACAATAAGCTCAGAAAGTCTTTTTTCATCCTTTTTTTCTTCCACCTATCTTCCCAACCTACTCCTAGAGTCCTGCAAAAATGGGACATTCTGATACCCAGAATAACCTTCATCTATTTATAAGGCGTACAGTGTCTAGACTTCCCATGGAACTTTTTCAAAAGCAATCCTGGATGGAAAAGTGCACCCATCTACTCTCTCTGTATGGTACTAGACAGGTGACAGGGACTCTTCCATAAGCAGGATACAGTAACACAGTGATGTGTCACAGGATCTGCCCATACCATTTGTCACGTGCCAGCCAAACTGGTGTTTGTCACAACAGCACTCAACTCGTATACATACCGATATAAGGCCACCCATATCCAGATTCAGCATAAAATAAAATCAGTGCACAAAACCTAAACGGAACAATGGCTGTGCAATTCTCAGGTGAGAAATCGTTCCACCCAAATGGACCATGAATGTAAACACTGACTAACGAGAGTGGTACAGATTGGGCCATTAAAAGCAAGGCAAAGATGAATGGAAATGTCTGAGCAGGAACATAAAACAGACCAATTTCTGCCACTAAGTAGGAGTGGGAGTATAACAGTCCTTGTTATAGAGTTGCTGGCAGTGATGTTATTGTTAAGGCTGAAAAAGACATTACATTACAAATCTCTCTTTTCACTTGTAAAAGAGTAAGATTTTGAGCTTGATCCTTCACTTCAAAGGTAGCTACTGTAACTGCTTAACAAAGGAGAAACATGAGATGGATGAGAGGAAAAAATCAAATGGATTACAAAATGTTATACAGACTGCAGACTGAGATGAAGGTGAGATTTCAGTTCCACTGAAGTTCAGAGTTTTGGTCTCTCACAAGCACCAAGATTTACCCCATCTCAGTAAGCCAAAACAGAAATAGCTGGAGAATAACCCAATTACAGCAAAGATCACAGAGAGGAAAATACACATTTCAGAAGAGAGGACAGATGAGATGACAGCCAATTCCAGGCAAAATGGAAAGGAAGTGAAACTGTAAGAACTGATGTCTATAATCTCAAGACTGGAAACGGAAGCCTGGTAATTAGAGTAAAGCACATGTTCAGTTTTATCAGTACTAGCTTTAGAAAACAAAAATACACAAACATGTCTACAAAGACCCTTGACTCCTAATTTTTGGGGGGCTTTATACAGAAAAACAGATTTGTGAAAAATGGGGAGGTTTTTTTTCTGTCTGTTTTGAAGAAGCTTAGGATTTATTTATTATTTTATCTGTCAACAAGAAGTTTTCATCAATTCTGTCTGTGATTTTCAAAAAAGCTAATTCATGGCTTTGTTTAAGAACACTGTTTGGTTCCTAGAAATTGCTGACTGTTTCTACGGGGCTTCTCACCACTCATGCTGAGAGCCATTCGGAGGAAAGGGAGAGAAGAGGCTCATGGTAGAGCTGAGCAAAGGATGTGAAGTTTGAACGTTTGTCTTTGTTATGATCAGAAATGAAACCTGAAATTTTCAATGAATGAAAATTTGTACAACGTGGGAAATAATTTCAGTGCAAAATTGAAACAATAATTCTAACATGGCCTTTTAGAATTTGACCTTTTTATCTCCTAACGACGTTCAAATATAATACAAAATTTGAATATTTGAAATGAAAAGTAATTTCAACATTTGAAATTTCTACTTTTTGCTCTGAAAATGTCAAAAACAGGATATTTCAACTTTCTGGGAACTTTTTTCCCTCCCATTTTCACTTGAAAATGAGAACTTTCAGCTTGTGCTGCTCATTTACTCGAATCACTGAGACAACTGGCTGTCAGCAGAAAAAAAACAGCTGATGGCCTGCAATATGACCTGTGATATCAAGCCCAGCCATTCATTTCCTATTGCCACTACCGAATATGGTTTATTTTTGATAGGCTGTGGAGGAAGAGGAGGCTTGTCTGGGTTGCATTTCTTAATTAACTGCTTTGTCACTTTGTTACAGAGACATACGCATTCTACAGCCTAATCTGTGGCTAAGTCTATGGAGTGGCACAAGAAAATACTCAGGCAAGAAAACAAGCAGAGCTTTCAGCATTTTCAGTACATTCAGCAAAGATAATAACTAGTTGTTTAGTGCTGCCTCCAGTGTTTCATGTCCTGAGAACACTGCAGTTGCAAGAAACTTCTGCCCTATGGTGCCAGCAATCCACATTTTTTATAGCTTGCTTACACTGACCCAGTCTGAAGCAGGCACATGTTAACTGTTGGGTGGCTTGCATACTTTGCAGAGCTCTTCACATTTTCAGTGCCAGTAACTGAGAATGAAACCTTGTGAGTTCTGCTGAATCATGCTGGAACAGTTTAAAGATACTTTAAAGATATTTTTGCTATTTACATGATTATGCAAATATTTTAGGCTGAAAATTGACTGTCAGCTGTTCACGAGGGAGAAACAGTGGTGATAACCTTTTCAACTGTTTTGACTAAATCCAAACAGGACTGTGAATCAGAAGTCTCAACCCAGGAAATTACCCTGATGCAAAACTGGAGTGAGACAAATCAATTTATCCCATACTCAAAGACCTTTTGTCTAGTTCTGCACTGGAGCTCCAAGGTGCTACATTTGCACCTCAATCCAGCCATGTCTCCTGGAGAACTGCTGGCTTCAATTCCTCATCCTCTAAAAAGGAGCTAATAATTCTGCCCACATTTACAGATCATTTTGAGATGTCTGAGTGAAGAGAATTATAGAACAACTAAAAGTTATTATGTATCATGCATATGTTTGCCCATAAATAATAAATTCCTGAAGCAGACATAAGAACAGAAGTTCCCACTATCATCTACCTTTATAACAAATTCATAAGCAATAGCATTGTACATGATTTCTCAGCTGTTCCTTCTTGAATGATAGGTTTCACTCGAGATCCAGATCTATCTCTCTCCTTATCTAGGTTATATGGATTTTACTATTTTTAGTATTTCAGAATGGAAACTCTGATTTGTGAAGCACAAGGATTTTTTTAAAAAAATGTGTCTTGTTTGTTTCTCATTCTTTACACTATTATTTTTCTAATGGTCCTTATTGAGACCTCTTGTCCTGCTTATAGTCCAGGAAGTTGCCAAACCTGATGTGTACTGCTCACTGATGCCCATAGTCTGTCAGCATTAGCAACAGTCTAGTTGCCAGACTCTCCGTGTCTGGTGCTTTGGCGGTGGTGGATCTGCTGTACCCAGTCCCAGGTTTGGGCACCTGAAATGGCTGCTTGGGCTAATCTCCCTGCCTCTGTGCATCCTACCAGGATTTTACACTGGAAATAAATTGTCACAGGGAGAATATTTAAATTCAGGAAACAAAACGTTCCCTCTAATTCAATGTAGCCATCTCCTGCCTACTAAAAGTTATGAGTTATGTGTGAAGTAAAAAACCTCTCTGCTGCATGAGATAATGAGAAAACGGGAATTCTTTATTCATTGTACTTGTCCCTCTGCACATAACATTTGTATATCATGCCAGGACTAACCTGTGTCACTGCACTTATAGCCACAGACCAGACTAAATGCCTGCCCTTCACTGTTTTTATGTCATGATTCATATACTCTCTCTGCTCTTTCTGACTGCCTGCAATTACTTGTGACAAATGATTCTTCAGTGTACTGTCTGCTTTACCTTTTCAAAATGTTTCCATGGTTCACAGATAAGTCAGCTAGTGTACACTGCACTGTCTTGTGGGAAGTAAATCCCAGGACACACACAAGAACAGATTCCACACCATTTTACTGGCAGAACTGCAGATGTCCACCTCACTCGGCTGCAGCACATGTACTCCAGACCAGCCATGCCAGCAGGGCTGGGGCACCTCCACTCCAGTAGTGTGGAGATCCCAAACATATAGATTGTTACTCACAGGTGTACTCTCCTAAGAATGCAAATCCGTGTTTCCAAAGGAGCTTGATATCCTCTGTAACAACTGGTCAACATAAAATCATTATTTTGATATCTCCCATGAAAGAACATCCAGCCGAATGACCCCCATCCCTGCTCCCATTGGTATGCTTGTTAACCACGTATATATCCAGAGGTGATTGCTGCCTTGGTTTAAACCTGTGACGATCCAGGGGGCCTGAGTCTGCAGAGTTACAGTGGGGAATATCCGGGCAGCTCCATTGACCTCAGGGGATATAAGTGCCAAGAGACTCAATCCATTGCCTCCTTCTGGTAGCACAAAGCATGAATTTGCATTCTGGTTTGTGATTCCTACTCTGCAATACAAAGATCCTGCTCGTATAATGAGTTTCATGCAATTATCTGTTCTTTGCCAAGATAGTGGGTCAAAATGTGACAAGCACACATGCAGTGTTTTTTCATGGAAAATGATCTTCCATTTGAAAGTGAAACCTGTCAAGAAAATAGCTAGCAAGACTTCCTTCTTGGAACATCTTCCTTTTCTCATTGATGTACTGCAGATTTAATTTAGAACACTTTTATGGCACTGTTGGCCTTTTTTATTGACTGTAACTTGCTCTTTCTTATGCCAGATCTTTTTTCTTTAATAAATATATTTTTTAAAATTGCAAAATACTTCAGTGTTTGGAGCTATACAAGAAATGTTGCGGTGAATGGATTAATTGTGACAGCTGTGAACTGACAACAGCTTTAATGCTGGATTTTTCTATTCAGATTTTTCTCCTCTTGTCCTCTATCAAAGTCTGCTTAGGTATGTACACATCTCTTCTCATTACAATAACGTTGCTCAGCAAATCACAGAAACAGGATTCATACTGCTGAGCTACAAACATTTATTCTGGCCTCTTCCACACATACTCCTGTGCCTTAGCTGAAGCAGGAGTGATGACATCGGTAAAACACTTCTTCCAGGAAACCCCTCTGCCTGGCTCCGTACCACTCTCCTCCTTGCTTCCCCTCTCTGCTTCTGAGAGTTACCTCTAAACTGGATCTGATCTTGCCACTGTTGTGAAGGTGTTAGGAGTGAAAGATACTGTGACATTCCTGGCTGCTCATACTGCCCGCCTCCAGCATATTTCACGTTCACATGTGGTCCTTGGCCTGCCTGTGCTCATGCCCATCTGTTTGGGAGGCACTGTGCCTGCCTGCAAGTTGGTCGGGTCTTTGGCCAGACACCGAGGGGTTTAGATGGGCAGGCAGCATAACGCTGCAAATGACATCTGTTCTGCAGGAAGTCATCCTTTGTGGGAGCGACGGTGTTGCACACCCCCTTCCACTTGATTACACCTGTTGATCACCATGTGCCAAAGCAGAGAAGCAAAGCAGAGCAGGACAGGAAGTGGCTGCTCACAGGCGTTTGTGCGGCCCCTGGGAGAAACTAGAAAGCAGCAGAGGCTTGTGAAATCCCATGCTGTCGCCACAACGCATGGCACTGAACAGGAGCAGATTTTCTGGGCATCCTCTTGCAAAACAGATGCAAAATGCTACCATCTGCTCATGACTGCACAAGATGCAAAAAAGCGAAAAAATGCCTGCATGGGCAAGCAGTCTCCATCCAACCCAAAGGGAGACACGCAGTTGTAGCATACAAAGGAAATCCTGCAGAATGGCTGTTGTCACAGAGTGTCTTGTTTGTAGTGCAGACAACCATTTTCAGTTCTGAAATATTCAGACACTCCTTGGCACCTTAAGCAAATAAATGTACTTTACTGAACCCCAGTAATCACAAAGTTTATGGATGTCGCTTGTCCTGGGAGAGACCAACAGTCCACTGCCAGGCCTCAGAATTACTGATGCAGAGGGAACAAGAGAAACAAACCAAAAAACACATAGTAGTCATGCTGATATGGTATTGGGCTTCTGCCTGGGCCCCAGACCCAAGCACCAGCTAGCCAGCAACTCTGTGCTGTGGTTACTACATATGGTAAAACCTGGGTCATCTTCCCTTCACTGATTTTGTTGGCAAGATAAAAATCATTGTGGGCATGTCTTCCCACATTCCAGATGCACCTTCAGTTTGCCGTTTAGATGCACCCAGCAGGGCCACCAAAGCTTCACAGACCCATCCACAAAACTGTGCCTTTGACTGCAGAGAAAAAAGTAAAAAAAAGCTTCTGTGGGTGAAAAGCCCTAGAGAGAATCCACAGAACAAAACGTGGGAAACTAATGTTCTCCTCAGTGCTTTCAGTTCTGGTCACTGGTATTCCTGCTTCTGCTTTACCGCTGTCCACAGTGCACGTTCACCCCTGAGCCAGCTAAGCCAATTGCTGCTGCAGTCACCACTGACTGTGCTGCCTCTGACACAAATCCCAACCAGAGACAGAGGAGCTGGCGTGGCACATCCACATAGGACAGCAGCACGGCTTAAGTTATTTGTTTTTATGGACAGGGACACTGAACCCAGACTCTGAATTGTCAAGTCCCTCTTAGAATGCAGAATGCTAACACTAAAAAAAAGAAAAAGAAAAGCAATTCCGGGAGAAGAAAAGGATGGAAATATCTATCATTCAACAACACTGACAAAAAACAAACCCTGGCAGCAGCCTCCTATGCAATGCCTTGTTTATGCCAATGTTGGTTGCAGCTCCTGTTCGGATCAGAAGCACAACAAATTGTCTGTTCCCCTGAATCCAGCAGGCTCTGATAGCTAGTGACCATGCTGACAGAGCCCATTGCCCGCATTTGAATGGGAACGATGAATAGTAGAAACAGCCACACTTGAACACATATAAGATTGTTTTTATAAATCCAAGACTGTATTTACAAGTTCCAGCTTTTAAAGCCAGGGTATTTTATTTACTTTGCTGTTTTTTTAATGGTGAAAAAGCATGAGAGCAATCTATCTGTCTGAACTAGAAGCTTCTTATAAATAAACAACAATAAAAAACAATGCATGAAATTCCTTTTGCCCACTCCTGTTTTGTCTGAGACCCCCCCAGAATCTAAATCAACAAGAGATCAGACTATAGATTGTGGGTAAATTTCTTTCAACTGAAACAAACAAAAATAGACAAAGATAACCATCCTCCTTATACTTTATGCACAGTAATGCAAGTTATTTTCCACTCCATTTAGACTTTTCACCTTCCTTTCATTTACCCTGTTTTTTACAGTTCAATAAATATTTTTCCAAGCTCCACTTGCCAAACAAAAGAGTTTAGCTTCAGTGTTACTCCTGACAAATATCCTTATGGTGTTGCACATGTGAGCCATTGATAAACAAATTAAAATTCTGTCCCAGCTCAGAGCTCAGCTGGCCCATTTCATCTTGCGGTATGGGTTTGTAAAGGTCTGGGTGTCTGTCATCCTCCCCTAACCTTGTCTTTGTCAAAGGGATACAAAAGCCTGCACGCTCGGGGCCTTACGATACTGATTAGTGTGAGTGACAAAGTGGAGTAGCAAGTCCACTCAGCCCTTCATAATAAATCTATCAAAGAGTAATAGAATTCCATCAATTCTGCATCATCCCCGAGGGTCGCTGTGCTGGGATGGAAAGTGTGTTCCGCTGGGATTGTACAACTGTTATTATTCAATTACACTCTTTTCTTCCTAGTTAAAGACCATGATATCATTATCACTTAATGAATACATATAATTGGATCTGGACTCTATGTTTGGCTGATGAATACCACTCACTATTCATTCAGTCTCAGCTCATCTTCTGACCATTTATTATAGACTTTTGGCTGAAAACCATGATGACAAAGGGAATTTGAAATTAGCTGAGATTTCATTCAATGCTCAGTTAGACACAAAGGCAAAATACAATTCTGACGCATAAATGAGGCTGAGACCACAGGAGAAGTTTTGCCTGAAAGTTAATAGCTGTTGATCTCTACATAAACACAATGAGGTAAGTGCAAAGATATTTTTCAAGACCGCCTCGTAACTTCGCGAGCAGAGATTTTCTCCCCCTCTTCCCCAAACAGAAAAAAAAAATGTCTCAAAGGTAAATACTAGATCTTTTAAGTTGATACTTTATTTCCCAACTTAGGCAAAATATTAGCTTTAAAGATGTCATCTGAGGCCATTATGATCTTTAACTCAGCCCTGCTAAGCCAAACACCATTTTATGATTAAATAACATTTAAATCTGACAAAGCAAAAGTGCTTTCTATACAGTATATTTATTACACCTAATATCGAGACCATCATTAAGTTTCATCAAACAGTGTGCCCCCAAAGGAAACTGGCCCTCCTATTCATATTGTTGGGAGTAAATGTAGCATACCTCCTTTGGATCACTGGTGAACAGGCCACCTCATTAATCCTAGTTAGTAGATGCTGCTGGGCATGTGGAGCAGCCAAATCCAGATGCTACCCACAGAGCCTCTCCAGGCAGTTAGGGAATCACAGAGTACCACCTCAAGCCCTCCATACATCACTTCAAATTAAATTTACATTAAGTGCTACTCCATCAGAGCCGAGAGAAGCTGACATCTTTGGAAAATGCAGATGATAATCCATTAAATCCTATTATATACATGTCTTCTAATTTTACTTAAGCTCATGCATACCAAAGTGTGAGTTTGTGTTAAAAATTAAAGACCCTTTTACTAGAACAAAAGACTTTATGAACTGTTGACTTTGGGAGGGTTTATTACAGGATCAGGCTATTCTGTCAAGACAAGTAGACTTTTTTTTTCCTGTAAAATTTCTGGTTAATCATTTGTTCCCGGGATCTTTTTTCAAATGCACAATGTGTCTTTGCTATTTCCATCTCAAACTCTTTGTTCTCTCAAATAGAAGTGCAGCCCCTTTAACTTAATCAAATGTTATGAATGAAACAGTGGGACACATATTGTCTCCTTTTGCAATTAAGAAAATATTTGCTGGCAGCTTCCAAACTGGCAACAGTAAGAAGATGCTATAAAATCATCACAGTGAAAAAGCTAAGGATTTAATTGCCCTATTACCACATATGTTAATCCCTTTATATTTTCATAGTCCTTAGTCACAGTTACTTTTACTTTGAAGAGTCTTTTCTAATTTCATAGCAGTGATCTTATTATTTTTGATTCAAGGTACTTAAATTTTTATATTTAACTACTGTATTTAATGTTTATCTTTCTGTATGATTTACTTTTCTGCAAGACCTAAACAAAAATTGAAAATATACAGATTTCAGGAAAAGGGAATAATTATTTCATATATTAGGATGAGTATAATATAAGAAAACATATCGAGAAATGCAATACACACATAGACATGCACACACAATTAATTTAAAAGCTATTTATCAAACCTTTTAAAAATTAATCAGAGTTTGGATTTCAGGCTTAGATTTGCTTTAACTTTCAAATAATTCCTTTCCAAGTGCTTCACTGTATGTCTGCTTTACATATGTGTTAGTTTTTAACTATTGTCATTCTTCGGCAATTGAAAAAGTGACGGGGCAGATTGTCATCTAGCATAAAAAATTGTAGCACCATAAAATTCAAGTGAATTAATAAACTGAAGTTTTTCAATGCAATATATCTGATTTGTGAAAGCTGGGAATGTTTCCCTACATTATTTCCTACCATAGAAAAGAGAAGAAGCCTACGTTTCCAGTCTGAGTTGCTCCGTTCTGCCTGTCCAGTTTGGGTAATACCTACATGATCTGGTACTACCTTTTAGACAACTCCAGATGCTGTGTCAATAGGCAACAACATACTTTCTGTCGACAGATTAGCTCACTAAAGCTTTAGCACAGGACACATTCTAATTTTGCAGTATTTTTTTAATATTACAAATACTGGCTTTGAACAAGACTCATGGAGGACAGATACTGAAATGAACACACACAATTTGGAGGTGGCTATCAAAATGCACACAGCCAGTTTATCTGTCCCTAGGAGAGACATCAGCTGCTCTCACAAGCCCTTACCCACCAGCCTGCCTGAAGCATGGGCCAGCAGTTGTACAGCGAGTAACAAATACGACGTATGACAAATAAAAACATGATGTAAACAATAATTAAAACTGGATAGTTTAGTTTCATCTTCTTGATGCACAGGGTTTTATGCATGTTAGTCCCATTAAAATTGTAGGAACTGCTTGCACAAATTCCCATTCATCGAGATCACAACATTATCCAAATTACTGCTCTATAATATATTTATACCCTCCAATTTCAGAAGCTCACCATCACGAACGAGCACTGCCCTTCACAGCAGTGAGGGGATCTGGTATAAAGGGCTATGGCAAAATGCAGAATTGTGATTATTGTGGTCTCTATAAATAACTAAAAAAGCTGCTGCTGTTTATACCACTAGGAAGCACTTCTGAGGAGATATTTTTCAATACCTGAAATTAAATGGGTTACATCCTAGGTTGGGTTTTTTTGAGTCCTCTTAAAATGTCCATTAACACAGATCCACAGGATCTAGCTAAAACATCAGGTTTTAGTTTTTATTTAAATTTCTACAATGTATTTTAAGGATAATGCTATTTGGGATGGGGTAAATATAGCTCACTGTTCTCTGTATGTTGTAGAATACCCTCACCACCCCACAGAGAAATGAGTCTACCAGCCTGGAACTAAGTTGCTATTTCCTTTACCTCTGGACATCTCTAAGTCCAATTTTAATGCATCTTCCCATTAGGGAAATACCATACAATATCTGTGATTTCAGTTTTCTTATTTCATTTTTAACAAAGGGACAAAGTTGTTATTTGATGGGGGTTTGAAATTAGGTGGTCTTTAAGGTCCCTTCCAACTCCTACCATTCTATGATTCTATTATTTACTTGTACCTGATGGGTCAAATTTTGTTTTCAGAATCACCTGTAACTGGTAATTGAATTTGACGAGTCAAAACCCAAAACTTATCTTAACTATTAGGTTATACTTAGAATTAAAAGGAGTCTTTGCAAGATGATGCTGATTACATAAACAAAGCAACATGCTCAATTTCATACTAAAAGCTATGGAGCACAAAGCAGGATCAGACTCTCTCTTTTCATATTTTAGACTGCCTTTTCCAGGGGCTAAAGAGGAATCAGACAGACATCAGCAGAGTAGCAAACAAAATCCTATACTTCACCATGGAATACACAGCCCAATCTCTATGCCTTATTTCCACCAGAACAGAACAGAGATGCTTTCAGAGATTTCCAAAATCTGGTATCTGAAATGTCTCTGAAAAAGCAACAGGCCTATAAAAAAAAAATATGTAAAAAAATGAACAAGTTTTCAACAGTATTCACGAGGAGTAATGCACTGAGGGAATGCCAAGTACAGCCAAAACTTACCTAAAGCTGGCATCACCCCTGCACATAAAAGAGGGGCTTCAAAACCGAAAAGATGGCTAAAAGGATCCTTGGGAAGAGACAGTATTGCCACCAATGAAAAACATTTCTGTTAGAGCGCTGCTGACAGATACGAATGTTGCCATTACATGGAGTTCCCCAAAACCAAAAGAAATTTCAACCTCATTCTTCTAGAAAGAATAGCCGTAATCTGAGTGCTCAACTCACCAACCCAAGGCTGTGTTACCACAGCTTTCCACCTGGCCTGCAGGACCTCTTCAGCTGTATTCCTTGTTTATAGTAGATGCAATATAACATCGCATAATTTAGGGTAATTTGGGCCAAGTAAGTCACCTTAGTTTCCATTTGCCACATGGCATGAATCTGCCTCGTGACTGAATACAGCTCAGTCCCTGATGTTCAGTCAGTGTCTGTTAGTTAGGAAGCCAGCCGCTGAGAGCTCAGGGCAGCTTGTGATGGCCAAAGTGGCCTTACATCGTGATCTGTGGGGCAGAGAACATCTTTCTCCTCTGTGTTTGTTTAGCACCTAGCAAAATAGCTCGTTAGAGGCTCTTCCTGATTTCTTTCTAGCTTGCCACCAGTTTATACAACCACCTGCCAACTGACTCTCTTTCTGTGACTTCCTAGAGGAGGAGCTGAATGTTATTATTTACATGCAGCACCACTTGGAGATTAAGCTGCCACAGAGGTCCCAGTGCGCTAGACGTGGTACATACATAGAAACAGCAAGAGGTAGCCCTTGCCCTCAATAACTTACAGTCCAAATAAACAAGACAGACAGAAGGTCAGAGAGGAAACAGAGGCACAAAGAAGTGACGTGATTTGCCTGCAGTCACCTAGTAGATGATTGGCAGAGTCAGGATTAGACTAATAGATCACTGAATCAATCCACTGACTAAACATACTGCTTCCCATTATTTCTTGGGAGGCAAACCAGGAAGAATGATCTCACTCGGCTAAGAGCCATAATAAAAATAACAGCAGTAGTGAGGGCAAGTTCAGAGCTTTCTACATGATGTGCTGTGGATCAATTGGTGGAGAGGCTGCTCTTTCCACCACGATATTTTGAATTGTCTTCACGGCAGGAATGATGGAAGACAGAGGAATGGCTGACAGTACTGAATAAAACTCCATGTAAATTCCCCTTATGAACATCTGATAAGTATTTATATGGGCATAAAGGGTTATTTATTTCCCTGTCTCCATGAATGATTTACATGCTACTCTCCATTTTTATAACGTACTCGCTTGGGCTTGAGCAGGAATGTATTCTGACTAGCTCTTTTTCCAGAGAAATGATTTGACACAGAGCTGGAGCCAGGATGCAGGTAGGGGGTGGGAGCATTTCAAGTGGTTTTAACTATGTCTCACAGTAGCCATTTTCCTCCCTCCTTTCCACTTTTGACCCTTCTTTTTTTTCTTCCTGTCACTGAGTTTCATCTTCCCATAAGTCTCTGCGGTCTCCAAGCTCCTTTGCTTGTTCTGTAGGTAGAATACCCCATTTTTATGCGACATCTTTTAAGGATGAGATTTGGGAAAGATGCTGCAGAAGTTTTAACAATAGACACTCAGTCAATGAGACTGCAGTGCCTAGGAGCTCACTCTGGTTCTTTAGCTCTCATGCTAGCTCAAGCTGTGCCAATATCGCCTCCAGGGGCTTCCCTACCCGAGGGCCTGGGTTAACTCAGTAATTCCACACCAAACTGAGCCTCAGAATTTGAGAATGATTCGTTCTGAAGCTAGATCATTTTTTTGATTTATAAAGGGCAAAATAAAAGTTTGGATCAATTCCTGATACAAAGTTTACAGTTCAGCCAAACCTTAGTCTTTTCCCCAAGTTTGTTTCCTTCTCCCTGCCAAATGTGCATCTTAATAGTACAAAAAAACTTGAACAATGTTATGTGGAATATTACAGATAGATTTTATATAGGAGTTCTAAGGCACTTGGCCTTCAGATTCTACGCAGATGAGTGGGAGTTCAGCTTGAGGGAGCACATTTTTCTCCTCACTTCCAGTAATACCAGATTTAATGGATGCAATCCCACTCAGCTGAATTTGATAGCTGGAATGAACACAGTAAATATGTTTACAAAGTGTTGGACAAAGATTTATCACTTAAACTTCTCAGAAAATCCTTTTAAAGAATTTGTGTTTTACCAACCTGTAACTCTACAACTTATTTTCTGACCCTTCATATTCAGTCCCCAACCTCTTAAGAACATATGGCTATATTGTCTTCATCAGGAGTTCTACTGGGTTCCCCCAGAATGGAGTTTGCTGATGTTTTCCATCGGTCCACATTTCTTTAATTGTGTTGCAGTGTTAGATTATTTTTAGAGCAAGGGAGTCATGCTTGTAAAATGCATTCAATGATGAAAAAAATAAAACTAAGGAAATTAAAATATAGAGCTATGTATCAGATAGAAATGTATTGTGTACACTACCTGTGTCGTCAGCTTTCCTTGGTCTGACATTCAAAAACTTCCAATATCAAAATGCCTTGAAAGAAAGACATAAGGGTCCACACCAGAGCGAAAACATCAGCACAAAATCGAGGTTGTGCACTACCTAGAACAAGGGAAACAGAGTTAAGGCCTTGTTACCTGGATCCCTGGTTGTACCAACATTAGACCAGGTTCCTGTGAAGTCAGAGTAGCCCCAAAGGTTACTCATACTCATAACAGCCTCTTCTGAATCTTTTTAAAGCTATTGTACAGTCCCAGCTCTCTGCCAGACCACCTGCAATAGCTTCATCACAGCATAAAGCCCTGGGCAGGAGTCTGAAGGGGTGGACAGCAGACCATAGTCAACTTTGTATCGCTTCTGAGGAGGGGGAATCTGCCCTCACACCCTTATGCCTCACTCTGTAGAGCCACCAGACACTCACCCATACTTTTATTTAAATCTCAGTGCAGCTCACAGCCTACCCCAGCACAGGGCAGTCGGATACCAATGTGCCCTTGTGGCCAAGAAGGCCAATGGCATCCTGGGGTGCATCAAGAAGAGTGTGGCCAGCANACCCTAGGATTCTATGATTCTATGATACCTGAGGCACGCCTCTGCCAGGCACCCTGTGAACTTATCTGTACAAGCAGACTCCATTTACACCTCCTTCAGCACTGGATGAAACAGGGTGGGCAAACCAACCTGGAAACAGCAGGCCATCGCAGGCTCTCCCCACACCAGCTCTCCGACAGCCAAGATGGCGCCAGCCCCACCTCAGCACCCCTCAGCCCGCCACCTCCCCTCAGGGGCAGCCAGGCTGCCTGGAAGCACCTGATTGGTCAGGAACACAGGTACTCACATGGGATTGGTCAGGAGCAGACAGGTGGCAGCCTGGGATTGGCTGCAAAGGAAGTGGTTTCCCGCCTGCCTGCTGTCTCTCACAGCAGCACGAGGGACCTGGGGCAGGGGGCTGAGGGTCGGGCATGGGGAATGGGGACAGGGATGGGGTCATCCAGCACCTCCTCTGTCACTGCCGCCTTTGCCTTCCCTGTCCTGGCACCAGTCTGACCGTGTGCTGAGCCACAAATAATTTTGGGTAACATTCCTTGGACAGGGACCTCTGCCGCCCAGCTTGTTCCTTCAGGCAGGCAGACATGGCGTCCCGCCTCATCTGGGCCTGCGCCATCTCCTCAAGGCTTTATCCTGTTAGATTTAGCGAGGCTGTGCTACTCCCTCACGGAGAGCCCTGTGCCTGCGGCTGCAGTGGTGCTCCGTGGTGGCCGGATCAGCTACTCTGGCGCTGGGGTTTTCAGAGGCCGCAACAAACAGGCCAAACCCACAAGTTCAACCCATGGGTTCAAGTTATGTCAGGGCAGGTTTAGATTGGATATCAGGAAACATTTTTACACTGAAAGGGTTATTAAACATTGGAACAGGCTGCCCAGGGAGGTGGTAGATTCACCATCCCTGGAGGTGTTTAAGAAAAGGGTAGATGAGGTGCTGAGGGACAGGGTTTAGAAGTGGTTTTTGTCAGGGCAGGTTAATGGTTGGACTTGACGATCTTAAAGGTCCCTTCCAACCTCACCGATTCTATGATTCTAAGTGACAGAGTCCCGTGCTCTGCTTTCCCGGACAGGGCAAAGCAGCCCAGGTCCACTGCCTCGGGCAGAAGCAGTGCCATTCGTGTGACCACGGAGAGCCGTCACTGATCATTTTGGTCGCGTTAGCAGAGGAATTTTCAAATGAACAACATGAAGAGACTGCAAGGGGAAGAAATTGCAAGTAGTCCCCCCTGTTGGAAGGAGGAGTCTGTTCTGCTGCTGCTGTTGCTGCTATGAGATTTTATTGTTCGCTTATTTTCAGCACCTTAAATTACCATAGCAAAAGTAAGGCCAAATTTCATGCAGGCAAAGGAGTGACATTCTCTGAAATCTTTGGTGTAGGTGCGACAAACATTTCCACCTTCCTTGGGCTTCCCCAGCATGTGTGTGGTTTCTCAGCTTCCCTCGGTGACCTGTTTTTGCTAACATTTTCGCACAAAACAAAGAAGAAATTATCATAAACAAAGATTACATTTATTTTAACACTAAGCTTTTCACCAACATTTAACCTTTATGGGAAATCAAATTATTTCTTTCCATGACTAAGAAAAATCTAGTGATATATAATTAAAATAACAAAGAAGAGTCCTATTCCATACAAGTGTAATTATGTTCGTGTGGTATCACTGTAATTGAAACACAGAAGATGTTTCAGTCTGTATTAAAAGAGAATTTCTTTCAGTGGGTTTCCTAAAGCTCATTAGATATTCCCTGGCCTATTCTCCTAAGTAATTAGATTTTAACAGGATTTTCAACAGATCAGAGCAATCTCTGTGGGTGCCAATAGGAGACTCTCCCTCTGGCCTTACCAGCAGGGCAGCATGGATAACATCCAGGCTGGGAGTTAATAGGACAATTACTGGCCTCTTTTAAATGAGTTACATTAATGCACTTAAGCTAAATGGCTCTGCATATGATTAAATATTAACATCTGCAAAATATGAAATCGTGATATGCAATCAAGTTTTGTTGTTTTAATTTCCCAAATGCCGGATTCCGGTGGTGTATGTAAATGTGCATTGGATAGTGTATGTTAAACTTTCAAAACACAGATCAACACTATTTGCGAATGGTTCTTCTGGAGCCACTTAGTTAAACATCTTAAAATAGCACAAGGCAAGAGCAAATTATCAAAAATTATATCAAAACAAGAAAAGAAAAAAAAAAACACACAACCTTCATTTTGAATGCCTCAACGTGAGCCAGGTCAAGATCTCCATTGCAAACAACAGAAGTCAAAATTTTAAATTCAATGCCTCCATACCTAACAGTTTCCCAACAGGTACAGAAAAAGAGCAGGAACGAGCTGAAATGTTAAATGGTATGGCCAGAGCAGATGCATGATGAAGTGGATAATGTTTTTAAAAGACAGTTCTGTATGGGTTGCCTAAGGCTTCTTTGCATTATATGAAAAGCTATGGGTTTGTTTCTTCGCATTCCTGCACAGTGCACATCAAATTAATAGAATTTTGAATGCCCACACATACACACACGCGTGTGTGAGCACACACATGTACGTACAGACTTATATACAGAGAGAGGGATGTTTTATTTAGTAAGAAATTTTGTCACCACACGTTCAGAGGATTGAGTGATCAGGCGAGGACATACCTCTCATTTCTAAGATAGTAAACTGGGACTTGATGGATTCTATTCAAAAGTTCATTCCTGTTGAGGAATATATGTAGGTACTAACATAATTTGTGTTGATATGTATGACCCGGGGGAGAGGAAGGAGCTCTGTGACCATATGACTAAGATTTGTCCCACATTACATTTATTTGTTGTTCTGCGTATCTCATCCACTCACCAGACCCTGTGCCCTGTCCATGCCAGCCCTGACCTCCACTTACTCGTCTGCTGCCTGAGTAAGTCCTCTCTGCAAGTCGACTCGGTTATCCTGGCAGGCTCCAACTCTCCGCAACACGCTCACAAAATCATCTGACAAGATAAGTAAATAGGGCTTTTATGTAGGCTGGAAACACACTCACTTTCCAACAAGGAGACAGGCTGTGTACTGATAGTTCTCTGTTATTTCCCCAAATTCTTGCTGTGTGGAAGGATTTCTTTTTGTTTTTAAGAGTTTTTCCTGTCAAACCCTCTAAATATTCATTGGATTTCAAGAGCAGTAAGGACTGCACAACACAGAGGCACTTCTACAGCTCCATCTCAGTCTCCAAAAGTTAATAATGTCAGCAATATGGAGCACATTCTTTCCAAAGTAGTCCACAAATATGAAATAATTACTCACTGCAAGTCTGCTGTATGGCAGAGAAATATTACTACTGTCTTTCAGCTGGGAAACTAGAGCAGAGGTTAAGACCCAAGTCCTTCAGTATCTAAATCCCAGTGAAATCAAATGTAAGGATCTGGTCTGAAAATGTTGTTCCAGTGCCCCAAAAGTGGGTAAGAAGCTGGGATGAACATTAATTCCTGACTTTCAGCTGGGATTTCGGTCCATTGTAAACTGTCTTGTGCTTTACCAAGTCCACAGAGACTAAAGGAGGACTGACATCACAAACTCTTATTTCATCCCATCATGCAAATTTACCCTTCGTCATAATTACCACACACTGGGTGATGTAACTTAATTTGGGTACTGTGCAGTAACATCTCTCAGTAATAGAAACAGCTACTTGTGCTGGGTTGTGAGGACTGACAAGAGCATTTTATCAGTTGCTTCAGTTTGAAATAAATGCAAATTCACTTCTCTTTAGGAAAAAAATGCATTTCTATCTTCTTTCTTTTCCCAGATTCCCCAGACTTTCTGACCATTTCTAGCCGTGCCCCGGTCTGAACACATGCCCCAGCCACGGTGCATGCTTCCAAGAGAGGGAAGTCACCCCGGCTGCCGCGGGTGACAACACTGAGCTGTCACCATCTGCTACCTGGAAACACTGCCATGAAGGCAGGCCATGCCATAGCAGCCTCCTCACAAATCTGATGGAGAGACACAAATGTTCACGTGGTGCAAGAGCTAATGATGGCAACCCTTGGAACCAAGATGGAAAATATTAGTGTAACAGCATGACGGGAATGGAAAACAAAAGAGAAAAAGCAGGACAAAACACAGACACAAAATTGGAATATGAAACTCAGTAAACATGGAGATATTTCAGCCAATGATGCTATTATTAGCATCATGCAGGCTTGTGATTGTCCAGGAGTTAACCCAGGCAGGCTCCCATGAAGGGTTATTGTGAATACCATGAAAAGTGGGGCAGATCAGTGCCCACAGTTAAGCTTCTCTGACACTTCCCACTGTATAAATCTGCTTTCAGTTGCCCATATCTTTGCCAGCTTTTACCCATTTGAGATGAAATGTCCCATGATGACTGCCTGCCTGCCTCAAGCTGGATTATCTTGCTGCATTTCAGAAGAAAAAAAAAAAAAAAGAAAGGCAGATTTACATCTTCCTTAAAACAAGGACAAGGCAAAAGATTTTATTTTGCCCACATTAAAAGGCATCTCATGACCATCTCATTGAGATCTCACTTCAGTATGGTCTGTACTTGAAATTTGGCTGCAAGGCTTCCGTTGCTTTTGGGAATGAACTCTTGACTCTTCCTGCAAAAACTGTCTAGATTTGGTTAAGTTAAAAAAAAAAATTAAAAAAATCACTAAAGCTCTTAGGGTTTGTCAGCTATATTCTCCCAAGGCTATATCTTCTGCACATAGCACATTGCTTCTCCCCACAGCTCCCATCAACCAGGCAACTATGATCCCATCAAAGCAAGCAAGAGAAGAGGAGCCCACAGCTTTGGCACAGCTTTGGCACTCAAGGAGGACTTCCCAGGCTCCCTCCTGCTTCAGGCCACTTGCCCCGCTGCACACTCAGCTCTTCCCCCACAACATCCCAACGGCACAGACCAGGAAAATATAACCCTGGTGTAGAGGAGACAAGAGTCAGACCTGGCAGCAAGGAGGCAAATACAGGCATCTGGAACCAGGAGGCAGATGTCAGGGACTAGGACTGGAAGAGAAGGGGATTTTCAAGTGGGAGGAAAGGGAGAATTACAGCTAGAAAAGGCAGAGAGGAGCTCCAGAGACTGGGCTTCACGTGTGTATGTTCACGTGGGCTTCAGAAGCAATCGCATGCTATTTGCCACAGGGTGCACTGCATGAATGGGTTGTTTTCTCCAAGTTTGTACTTCTTTTGTTGGAGAAGCTGGAATCATGCAGTTGGAGAGTCTTTCTCTATTCTGGCATACGACAGAGACAAATTAAAGTGACAAGAATAGCCCTAAATCAGGCCTTTTCTAACTTTGGCATAGTTGGATTGGCACCCTAGCACTTCCCTCAAGTAATTTTTGGATGCATTCATTTAGTCCTGTAAAGCGAGCTCAGTGCTTCTCCAGGCTCAGGACACCACGGGCCCTGGCTCAGCAGAGCCCGCATCTAATGAGCATGGTCAGTGAGAGAGGGTTTAGGCAGGAGAAAGTGCAAAACAGTTTACAGAGACATTGATGTTGGAAGGCTTTGCAGAAGCAGGAAGAGACTGTCAGAGTTTTGGTGTGAGAGGCTCGCACAACGGCTCCCCATTTGCACCTCGGATCGGTACAGCTCCATCCCACCCCACCTCTTAGATTTGTCTCTAATATTCCATCTAGAAATACCTGACTAGTGAGCTCAACCTTTGATGACACTGAGCCAAACTTGCCACAGGATGTTTGGTTCTTGAAGGGTTGAGCCGCAGCCCTGGGAGGACATTTGCTGTATCACACAGGTAGGTACCCGCCGGTCACCACAGGGCTCAGAGCTGTCCCACATCTGGATATGGCAGGTAAAGGAGAGTCCTTGCACCCTGGGGCAAACCTCTCTGCCCCCCAAAGCCAGCTGTCATGAGGGAACACATCTGGGTGCACGTTACAGCTTCACAAGAAAGGCCTCTGTGTTTCCTTTTGTGATCTGGACCAGCATGGCTTTTACAGTACTGTAAGAGGGCTTTTATGAGATTCACCCCTTGCAATGTGAAGGTTTTTATTAGAAACACGCCTTCCTCTCTGTCATTTATGATAAATAATGTTTATTGATGTTCACTTCCTTCAGTGAAATAAAGTGTCAAACAGCACGTCGGTATTTGCCAATTTTCTTTTCACATTTCATGTTATGTGCTTTTTATGTTACATGCCTGATTAAAAATTTAAACATTGTCACCATCAGTGCTAAAATACGTTGCCAGAGCATCTCTAATTATGCTTCCTTGTCTGCTCTGAGCGGGGACTGACATTTCTGGGTCAAGATCTGGTTGTTGATATGCAGCACAGGAAGTATCCGATAGCCACTTGCTGAAAAATAGCTCCTTCTCTCTCGCACAATTATGGTACACAATGCAGAGCAGGTACCCAGGGGAGACTGCTCATGCCACTGTAATTCCTGGCTCAAGAGGCCTTAGCCACTTTCTGCACATCATTTTGGTTTGCAGGTGATTAACCCAAAATAAAAACAGAGCTGACAAAACTGCTGGCAGCAGCCTCAGCCTTGGCCCCGCAGCCTTTCAGGAAGGTGATGATGACCCCAGCTTCAACTCGGGCCCAAACTTTGTTCATCCTCCTGATGCGCTGGCTTCGTGCTCAGGCTCCCCACAGCAGGAGATGCCCGGGGGTATTTATGCCATTTTAGTCAGGCCTTGGGAAGCGATATCCCCTTTTGGAGGAGGCCTTGCTGTTCGTGTGCACCGTGCGGGGGCGAGCACGGTTCCTTCAGTAGGTCTTTCCATTTATTTTTTCAAGAGAAAGTGAAAACAGGACATCATCTTCAGGTTTTTCTTCCTCTATAGACACATCCAAACTGACAGACCCACTTCCACTTGGTTAGTAAACACTTAGGAAGGGGCTTTTCAGCAAGAGTTTCTCAAGCACACCACATGTGTTTGGCTTTTTATTTTTGACATTTTACTTTTCAAGTACTTTTTTCTGACATTTGCAGGAACCTAGGCTGGTCTGCAAAACTCCACCTGAGTACGCTAAGCTGTGGAGCGGGACATCTAACAACACAACTGACCTCCAGGAGGAGCCTTTGTACATATAAAAATGCCAACAGTGATATATGCTGTTGGAAATATGGCTATTAAAAAACCCTTACAATATTTGCTACATTTGTTTGCAAGGGTGGCACACAAAATACAGTTGAAACGAGCTAGGTTTTCCAAAGGAATCAATATTCAGAAAATTCAGCTGTTCTCCTTGAGAGCTGATGGTTGATGAACAGTTATGAAACCCAGCCGTAATTTATTGTGAATGTTCAAATTAATTAAAAGGTGGTGTTATATATGGCTCCATGTTTCATCAGTATTTTAAAGAGTGTCCTTATTTGACCCATTAAATGCACATTGTATGAAGACTGATATGTTCCAAGATATTGTAAAAATCCTTCCCTGTTGTTGCCAGAATTTTCTTGCATTATTTGCTCTCAGAAAGTATTACCATTTTCCCTTTGGAAAGAAGAGAATAAGAAAAATCTGAAATGAGGCTTCAAATTTAAAAGTAGCCATTGAAATTCTAGAGGCTTTACTCAGCTCCCCATCATCTTCTGAAAACATTAGAATTATTTTTATACATCATTTTGCATATAACAGCCTTAATTTGTGACCACTGGCTAGCACAGAAGGATTAAAGGGAAAAAATGTGTGTGGCTAAAGCAAATTTGCAAGCAGTTGCAGGGCCAGCTACAATTGTTGGATTTAGCTCTGCTGAACCTGGCTTTAAGTGCAAAAAATAACAATACAAGCAAAACAGAGTAAAATTTCTGGCCTTCAGTATGAAAAATATGTGTTCAGGTAGCCTTTTCCCTTTAAACATGTCCCATTGCCATATGTGACAATTCTAGCGTAAATAGCACCGACTTGCCAAAGTACCTGTTGGATTTCTGGACTTTAAGGATGCCTCCATCTCATGCAGAGGAAAAGGCACCCTGCCAACCTGCTGCTGTGTTTGGATGGTTGTACAGTTTGTTTGCATTTTTAACCAAACTTCACATTGCCCAGTAAGTGACATACTTAGCTAAAAAAATATGTTCCTGCCACTTCCAATTACTATTTAATTTGCATGATTTCGCTGGAATCTGCATTTGGTCTTTTATTAGTGGTATCCTGTCTAATTAATACCTCATATTAAACCATACTCTGGACACTGATCGCTGAGGTACCTGAAAGTAAGGCTCAAATACAGGGCTAGGACTGTAAAAGCTGTGAAGAACAACCACTTGGGCTTTTACATCTGACTGATAGTTGACAGTGTGCTTTAGCGGAATACGGGGGTGTTTTTGCCATCTCGCAACCAAGCTGCAAAAGGGGTCGAAGAATAAAGAGGACTCAGTAGCAAGAAGCATCTGTCCAGGAGCACACATTTCAAAGCTTCTGCAGAAGATCGGGTTGGATCTCCAGAAAAGCCACAGATTGTCTCTGTGCAGACCAGAGTATGGTCTTCACGCTCCGGCAAGGCTGAATGATTATTGCTCCTGAGGACACCGAGAGGCAGATCGCAGAAGATGGAAAACAAGCCGTCTCGCAGCCCTGTTCCCCACAGCACGACCACCACAGTGGCAAACAAAAACTGCAGGGCCAGCAGTGGCATTTAAAGAAAAAACAAAAATTGGTTTTGGTTCTTCGGTTCGATATAAAAATCAGCACAAACACAGAAATTCAAATGTACTGAGTGCTTCGGCAGCAGCTCCAACGAGGAGCGTAAGGCACGTTGCATCGTGTGGCCAGGCGCAGGAGCTGGGCGCCGGCTGTCTCTGCGGCATCAGGCTCAAGGTATTTGTGGAAAACACGTCCAAGACCCTGAGATCCAGCTCTGAACTCAAAAATCTGTTATCACTAATGAGGATGGGAGTCATTTTGCAATAGCTGCAATAAACATTTGTTCAAACAAAAAGAAAAGTGAGATTAGAAAACATGCAATATGTCTCAGCATTAATGGAAAACCTATTTGTGCCATCTATTTTGGAAAAATTATTGAAGAACAGTTCATCCATGTGAAAATATTAGCACTGTAATTCTGTCAAGGTCAGTGAGACCTAGAGATTTGCTGAGAAATCACCTTCATTTCACCAGGTAAATAAAGAACTCGTTTTTCAAAGAAGCCTATCGAAGAAGGCACTCCATAGCAACAGTTAAATTATGAATACAGCACATATGTTCCATATCATATCATTTACAGCACACTTTAGCATAGACATAATGCTTAGTAACAAACTACAATACCATTCACAAAATGCATTTAAATAGCATAATTTAGTTCATTAAATTCAGTCATTTACAGTAAATCAAAATTATCACAGGAATTGAAGAGAGTACACAGTTGTTTGTTTGAATAGTTAAGCTAGGGAAGTCAATTCCTTTTTGAAGGTCAAGGACACAGTTGTTTCCATTTTCTGTTGTAAAAAAGATACAGCCTGTGTCATAAGATAATTTAGTATCATCTGAATGTGATCAAGTCCTTTCCCCCTGCTTGTTCCCTATTATATAACTGGCACACCTAGAATATATCTAAGTCAAGAAAACGCTTTACCTATAATGTTATCAAATTAGACTTTTTCTTTTACCGACTGAATGGATGTGATTCTGGGTTTTTAAAAGGATTTAGTCTTGCAAATCTGCAGCCTATTACTTGGAAGCAAAGATGTATGTTTTCCTCTGGTCCAGCCATCAATTGCTTGGCCTGTGGAAATATTATTATAAAAGAAAAGTGGAATTTTTTTTGGCCTTTCTAAGAGACGCATTCTGGCTTTCGCCATTGGAGGTGCAGCGTGTGTCTGTGTGTGTGTGGAGGGGGACGGTGCAGAAATGGCTTTACAGCATAGACCAACTGCACAGCGAGCTCAGGATGAATTGCCAGATCCCTCTGGGGAACTCCTGAGTTTTAAACCTTCCTGTCATTTCTTGGGCATCGAAGGGAGGAAGGTGACAGGGCAGGGCATGGTGCATCCATGCGTGCCTGCTCATAGGAGGGGAGACCAGTCCTGCTGCCCTCTGCACCACCCAGAGGTCCGAAATCCTCCCAGGGCACCCAAGCCAGGCAACTCTGCTTATTTAAGCAGTGATGAGGGATATAGCCCCTTCCTAACGGCTCCACTGCAGGGATGGAGGTGAGGTCAGGACCAAGACTTTGGAATATATATATAGACTATAAAGCCAGGGAGAATGGCAGGGATCCCTCAGCCTCTTCTCACATCACAGGCACAGACAATCCTGCCTTCATTCTTGCTTAAATTTCAGCATCGCTTCCCAAGAAGTGAAAAATCCTGATTTTAAAATCGCCAGCAAAAACCCAAACCACTGGGCCTCTTGTTGAATTGTTCCCTACCCTTATAAATACTGATTTTTATCCTGAATTTGCACCTTGCACCTCACTGTTGTTTTAGCTGACTGATATCGATTGAAAAGACCGTGATGAAAGTATTTTTGTCCTTGTAGAAACTTCTGGGTTATCATCAAGTCTTCCTTAATCTGTTCTGGGTTGAGCTCAGTGGAGTCTTTTGCCCCAGGGCATGGCTTTCCATCCCTTTAAACCATCCCTGCCATCAGAACCACCTGAAGGAAGCAAGGGCAGAGGAGAGTAGTGGGAGCAGGGATGTCTTGCCAGAGCTGCCCCCTTCTGAACAGGGCTCCACAGGAGGGCTGGGAATCAGGCAGGAGCTGCCTCCCAGCACAACAGCTACCTTGGAGACGGCAACATCTGAAACTGCCCCAAAGCGCTTGCTTGGAGCTTTCCCCATCCCCGCTCACATCGAGCACCTTGGGAGCCCCTCGGAGCTGTCCCTGTTCTGCGTGGGGGACAGAGCAGCACAGTAACCATCACTTGGCAGCCGAGGGCTGACCCTGCTTCGATGGAGCTCTGTGAAACACCCCAGGGAGAGCCAGGGAACAGCTAGGCAAGCAGCCAGACACGTACAGGGAGGGACAATTAGGGCCCAAACAGAATGAATTATGCTAGAGAGAGCAAATTGCTTGTTGACACTGCTGCACAACAAAGAGAGAGAAGGAGAAAATGTTCTTAAGACAAATAACCTTCTCCATCTTGCCGGGCACAGGGGGAGAAGCCATGAGCAGGCACAAAGGACACAGATGGCAGTTCAAATCCTTTGTAACACACGCTGCCATGACAGCTGTCCTGGGACTGCGAGGGAACCGACCTGTTACGGATCAACCTGGGCACCGAGGAAGCACCAAGAGGGCTCACCAGAGTGAAAGCGCCAAAGTTTGCAAAGCACACAGCTGTGGGCCGAAGGTCTGTGCTGCAGAAATGTGTCTGGGCGCAGCTGGAGCCTCCTCTCCTTGCCAGAGTCCCAGAGAGCTGCAAACCAGCCTCGCAGGGCTGGTGCCCAGGGAGCAGGATACTGGGTGCCAGCAGCTCCAGCGAATACCCAGGAGGGGTGGACTGTGGAGTCACTGAGGCTTTTTCCCAATTTTTATCTTTTCAGCCAATGTCTGGAAGAGTCAGCAGTTTGTTACAGGCTGGGAACGAAAGCTTCAGGTGTCTGCAAACCAACTTGGTGGAGAATGGGAAGGAAACTGTACTGATGTGGGGTTTGTGGAGTAGTTGTTTGTGCTGGCCATCACCAGGGAAGCCCACAGCAGACCAGAGCTCACCTGGGAAGTGAGCTCACATGCATGAAAACCACATGTGCTGCAGCAAACCTCAGCTAGAAAGAAACAGGTACAAAAGAAATATCCAATATTTCCCACCTCCACCTGCAGAAGAGGACAGTGAATTTTCCCCAGTTCAATCCTGCATTAGTCGTTTCCCCATTGGGACGGTGTGTATGACCACGTCCCGAACACAAACTGGGCCAGTGGACACAAAGTGGCCTGGTTTCCAGCATCAATAGCTTGGCTTACTGCGCCTGTCTCGTTTGGGTGCCAAACATGAATTTTAGCTGGGTGGGAGCAGGGCTGAGTTCGGAGGATCAGGATGCTTGAGATGTAAACGCCCATGTATCCACTTGGGCAGAGATATCAGACATCAAAGTCACTAAGAAAGAAAGACACATTCCCTGTCTTACACTGTCTACCTTCTTCAGGCAAGCATGGGATATAGCTGTTCAGCAATAACAAACGCATTTCCCTAGGACTGGTTTTAGCACTGATTTTGCTTCAAGAAGGGTTGAGTCGATTATCTTCCCCCTTTCCTGCTCTGGGGTATTTCCTATACAGCGCTCTTCTAAAATAGATTTAAATAATTTCGCAGAAAAGGCAAGATCTTTACTCATTTCATAGATGTGGAAACTGAGGCACAAGGCAAAAACTGTTATTTGTTCCTGGAGAGCTGCGGACCCGGGAAACTCCAGCTTCCAGGCTCCCAGTCTTCTGCTAACTGGTCTGGAAATTGCACAAAATCATTAACTCATCCTTGAAAATTTTTCATGATAGATTGTAACTATTTGGTCTGTCATCTCCAGAGCCTGCCTCCCTCAGGAATTATAACTATGTACCTGAGGGCTGCCACTACAGAATAGCAGAGGGATACATCACATCTGCTGCCAGGCAATCCTTAATGTGGCTGTGTTTGATTGCTGCGGGGTGTTATTGGTACCAGTACTTCTACTGTTCTTACTTTAACGCTACAGTGTTAATTTGGCACCAGAACCGCATTTAAGACTTCACAGTGAGACTGGGAAGCAACGAGCTCAGGAGGAAAATTCCAGCCTCACTCTGAGGTAATTATAAGTCTTTTCTCTCCCATTCAGGCACTATATTAAGGCTGCTGCGTCGGCCCAGCATTTCATCTTTAATTTCCACTTTTCTTCTTCGGATGGGCTTCAGCCAGTCTTTGAGAGTGGGGGGGTCATAGCTGAGCCCTGACAAAGGGTCTTATTCACAAACCAGCAGCAGCCCCATTTGCCACTTCCCCCAGCACCCCGGAAGCAACTATGCCGTGACAGGAGAAACTTGCACATCAGACAAATTCCAGATTTCCCCTGCAGCGACCGTTTCCTGATAACGCCCCATCTGCACTTCCAGGCACTGTGCTGCCTCCGACACGGACTCGCACGCTCCTCTTGTCAAGCTCGGAGACCTCAGGCAGAAGCTATTGCAAGCCGTCTGCCCAGCGCTGTGCCAGCTAAGGTGTTATCATTTATTGAAAAGACTTTGCTCCATTCTAAATAAGTGTCTCTGATTAAGTTCACGGAGTCATGGGATCACAGAATGGTTAGAATTGGAAGGGACCTTAAAGATCATCTCGTTCTGGCCCCCTGCCCTGGGCAGGGACACCTCCCACCAGCCCAGGCTGCTCCTAAGCCCCGTCCAACCTGGCCTTGAACCCCTCCAGGGATGGGGCAGCCACAGCTTCTCTGGGCAACCTGGGCCAGGGGCTCACCCCCCTCAGAGAATCACATGGTGATTCAAGACACCACGCCAGGCTCACCCGTTGAATTTCTCTCCGGTGGTGTTTCTCTTTCTCTCCGTTGAGCAGACAGAAGCCAAGAACAATGTAGGCCAGGCACAGGGCAGTGGCAGTGGCCCCACCAAAACATGGGGACAAGGTGGCCATACGTGGCATGAGCCACGTGGCATGGGCAACCTTGCTTGAGCAGGGACGGGCAGGCTGTCAGGAAAGCTTTCTGCTCCCAGCCCACGACAAACCAGCACCCAAACAAATGTTTCATGCGGCAATAAACCTGTTGAAGGAATAAATTAGCTGTACAGCAAGGTTATGCTTTGGGAATGTCTGCAGCATGGCACAGGTATGCGCTGCACCCAGTGATTAGGTTTATATTGCAGTGTGGCTTTTAAGGCTCACTGTGCTGAATAAAAATTTAGGCAATTAGTGATCTTATTTCTTAGGAAGAACTGCTTGCTATCGTATATTAATACAGATTTTGCTCAATTAAAATTGTTCGCAGTCAGCAAAAACAATTTCTGCACTGTAATGAAATAATGAAATAATTATATGCAAGGGAGGACTTCTGATCTTTTTAATTATTCTATTCTTCATTTTTAAAAGGGCTATTTGAAAACGCACTCTTATAATTGATTGCTATAAATCAGTCAGAAGCATTCTAAGGATCATAAATATTCTAACTTTTAAAAGACAAAGAAATGCTAAATATTCAATGAAATCCTTCAATATTCAGAAAATTTAATCTAGGGTAAAAGGATAGACTGCTCTTTTGAAAATAAAAAGTAAATTTGTTGTCCTGTGAAAAATGAAATATCTTGAATGTCAGTAACAGAAATGGAATTAACAAGAGATCTTTTTATTGTTTTTTAAGGTCATTAGGCTGTGAATTCTATAATTATGGAAATTGTCAGTCCAGTTCTGTGGAGTGTTTGCTCCCATCCATAAGGTATTGGAATGTTCAATCAGTCTCTCTCGTGGGAAAGTTAGGTCATAACTGTAAGTGTACCAGCAAAATTGAATTAAGCAAAGAGATTTCATTAGTATTTATAGCCAGAAGGCATCTGTAAAAGTACAGGGCAAAGAAGTTATGTGGAAGTCAAAGGAGAAAAAAAAATGGGTTTCTGGTGACAAAGGCGAATCTGAAAGAGATATAAGTGTATAATGAATAAGAGCTATTGAGCGCTGCTCCAAAGAGGGAGTTGCAAAGATGTCAAATATTGATTTTCTTGTGTATGCCTTTGGACTACATATGTAATTGTTTGGATTTGCTGTCTTCATGATACAACAATATTTGTTGTTGAAGGTTAAAAAGCAGAGTGCGAAACAACACAAAAAGTCTGAAACGTGTTGGAGAATTATAATAATTCTACAGGGAGGATTGCATGAGCAGGAGTCTGCACTTTCTAGCAAATAAACACTTTTATGACAATCGAAAGCATTTGGGTATTGCAAATACTGCTCCTGGAACCGCAGGAGCACACACTGTATGCAGTGCCATTGAGCCATATTGCATTTATTGATTGAAAATATACCACTTGCTTCTAATGAGTTTCTCCAACTTTTTACACCGTGACAATATTCTGCCATCGCCTATGTATGTGCAAAGCAGTGTGTATGCTTTCGCATGTGCTCATTGTCTGTGTCCACTGATAGATAAATATAATCCTTATCTGTCAGTTATTTACATGGGAAAGACAGTGGCTCTCTGGGTGTAAGCACAGAACTGAGAATGTATTTCCTGATGCTGATCATTGTCTTAATGGCGTAAAACTCCTGAAATATTTTCATTCCGCAGAAACAAGTACACAAATCACCTTAAAAATTATTCTCATCTTTGATAGTTACGTAGTGCTGACATGGAAGTGCTTTAAAATCCTGCGCAAAAGGGATTTGTGACTATTTGGAGTGACACACCGTGTGTGACATCTCACACATGTGATCCTGACGTTGGCACTCCCGGCAATAAAATCCTCACTGATGCTGGGGGGAACTTTGTCCCTGACTCCAGCGGGATGTGGGCTTCAAGCAGAGTCACTTGGGGATGCTGGGAAGCTAAAAGCAAAGGGTGTCCCTGGACAGCTGGAGGTAGCCCCTCTGTGAGAGCGCTCCTAGGTTATTCAGTCCCTTTTCTGGTGGTCCAGCTGGGAGGTGGGCTCTTCATTTCCAGAACCCAAGAGAGTCTGACAATCAGGTCTTAAACGAAGAAGTCGCAGGGAGGAGCAGTTTGGGAAAAAAAGCCCAAACTCCAGCTGTCAATAAGAATAAGAAAGGGATGAAATTCCCGGTGAACCCTGGCCCTATGCTAAAGTCGGTGTCAGAGCTCCCGGTGTGCTCTGCAAGTTCCCCCACCACCTGTACGAGCTGGGAAGTAGCAGAATCCTTGGGGAGCCCAGGGAAAGGCGCAGTTGTCCTTAACATGTCTAAATTTCAAGATCTTGCAGGAAACTTGCTGGTCACTTCCTTGCATTCTGCCTCGTTAAGGGTATCAGAGCACCTCGTCTTTCATCCGAGTCACTGCTGCAGAGCAGTCCGTGGTGGCAACAGCAACACTGCGTGCTGAAAACGTGCTGGGCTCGGTCATTCCACTTCCAAACCCTCCTGTGCAGCAAGTAAATGTTATTATTCCCACTCAATGGAGAAAAATAGGCATGTCTTGCCCCAACTCTCTTCTCATCTGTTGCAGTTTTACTCTGCCTTCCATGGATGTAACTCTATTTACCTTGTTACTCTCGACCATCAGTGAGATGGGACTACAGCACGGAGAGATGAAGTGATTTACTTGGGGCCATACGATAGGAAAACCAAGGATTAGAAGTCGATGATTCTGATATCCAAATCTATACAAACTTCTTTCTCTGGGCTATGCTATAGTACTTTTCCCCTAAATTCAACAAATTGTCCTTAAGAACTTCTCTCTATAAGATCCATTGCATGCCCAGGATAAGACTAATCACAAACAAAATACACCTTTGCTAATCTTAAGTAAAAATACTTTGTATTAAGGCATGTTTAACACCAGCCTCCATGAAAATAACATTTCCAGGCTGGATAAACCAGGAAACTGCTTGATTTTGCAAACATCCCCAAAAGTGCAGGGCAGGACAGCGCTGTCCCTTCCCCAGCCCCCAAATCTCGCTGCTCGCTCCACCAAGCAGCGAAGGGGCTGGAAGTTTTTGGAGCCCTGCTGTCAGAGCACAATGTTGCCTAAGCAAGCATTAAGAGATTATGGTAATAATAGGTATGCTTACTCCAAATAAAAGGTTTCATTAATCAAGCCATATTGAGATAAACCTGTCAGTGGACAGAGGAAACTAGAAATCAAATGCTGTGAAAGTTCTGACAGATTGTTAAATAGAAACCCTTTAAAACTGAATTTAATTTACTGTGATATTACAGATATTTATGCATCAATAGGCAAGTGCAGATTGAGTTCGGAGGTCAGCTCTGGTGCTTGAAAAATAAACGCGCAGAATGAAACAAAAGGTGACAGTTACCTTTGTCAGAAATTACGGTTTATTAAACTAAATATGAAGCTCTCAGCTGATTCGCGTTAAACAGAAAGGCACGGGGCTGGGGCATAATTTACTGCAATAGATTGGTTAATGAATAATTGCAGAAAATACTCTCCCTTTTTTTTAAAGTTGCATCTATAAACTTTACCAGAAGAAGCCCTGAAACAAATCTTGTACCGTAGAAGCTCAGGAAGGTACCAAGGGGCAGCGAGCACAGAGACCTTTCAGCAAGTTTGTTCACTAATTATGCCATTAAAGCGCTGCTCTCCCGTCGGGCACGGTGTGTTTGACTTCTATACCCAGCATTTATTTATTTAATTTCTCCTCTTGCATTTTTTTTAAACCTCTCCGTTTTCAGAGTCATAGCTTCTGCAGAATCAGGGTGTTCCTCGCCCCGCCTCTTCCTCCTCCTCAGTTTCATGAATTCAGGCAAGTAATGTGGGAGAAAGGTAAACTTAAGGAATTCTGCCAGCAAGTTGCACAAAGTTGTTGGCAAAGGGGATTGCCATTCACCTGGGCGGCAGCTTAGGTGCTTCACATCATTCTTTGAAGGAGTAAGACCCCAGAGACCCATCACGGAAGTGTCATGGGCAGATAGAAACTAAAACATCGTTCCTGTTGCAAGGGATTATCTAGTCTCGTACAGACAGGCATAAATCTTTTTGCCATTGACAGGACAGATCCGTATCTAACATTAATGCTGGACTTAAACATAATGGTTACGTTGCATAGCATGTTTTACTTTCAAAGAGACAGCTGTAATTTGAAGGGAAAATTTGGACCTAATTATGTTCCAGCTAAGCCAACATGAAGGCTTTTGCTGACTCCACCAAGCACTGAAAGAAGTCCTTGAATACAAGCCGTCCTAAGTGAAAATAAGTATGTCAGTGCTATACGATATGAACATATTTATCTGCCAAACTTATATGAGATCATATCTAAATACATGACTCCAAAACATATAAGTATATTACATTTCACACACATAAGAAACACGTAAAACATGCAGGACGTGTCAGCTAAAGCTATGCTAGATATATGTCCTTCCCAGAACGACAGCCCAAAAAGTCCTTACCAATCCTTGCCCTCTTGTTCATGCAAATAATTACTGCAATGGAAGCAACCACATGAGTGACATTGTTCAGGACCTGGCCCATCTTTCTGAGAAAATGTCCTTCTTTGTCTGCATGAGGGATGCAGGACTGAGCCATTAGTTAGTGGTTAACAGAAGCTGAACGGGTGCAATACTGTGACAAAGTCTCAGCTGTGAGTCTCCTCCGGTCATCATCTCTCGGTGAGCAAACACGCCTTAACTCAAACCAGCCCTGTGGGACCCTTCCAGTGCCGCTGAAGTTCTTCCGGAGCTGCGCTGGCCGCAGCTTCAATATAGGAATGACTATTGCTCCAGGTCGAGGTTCACTAAGAAATGAATATGAAATGGTGAAATCTATCAGGAGAAAGCAAGGAAGGAAGAACTGTCATATTTCATGTTTATGAAGATGAAAATTTACCTTATAAATTTAAAAAAAAAACTTACCTGGAAAATACAAGTCTAGTTCAGCTTCAGAATACAGGTAGCTTGAAGCACACATTTAAGTCCCATTAATTTACATGGTTTAAATGCTATGCCAAGTAATTCTGGAAACACGGGCTATAGGGCTGAAAGAACATTCGGGAAGTTCATCCCTTTGCTCAGAGGAAGACCCTGACGGATCTAGCAAAGCCGGACCTGTAGCTGCGGGCTTAAGGGTAGATGGAGGCCATTTCTACTTCAGAAATAAACCAAATGCATAAGAGAGGAGCCACCTCCTCCCCTGCCAACCCTGTGCAAGCTTTACCCCGTCCTGAAACAGCACCAGGATCTGACCTGACATCTTGTGAGACCCAACAACTCATAGGGACCCAAGGACTATATTCACCTTTGAAAAACTGCAGGCATTTCCTGTTTCTGGGCAGTTCAGGGAAAGGCTGGATAGGGCAGAGCCTGCTCTCGGGCATCAATGAGTAGCCTCCAATCCCAGAGCCACAAAGGACCAAATAAGAGCTTATTGGAAGTGAATCCAGCAAGTCCTTTTTCATGGCCGTGGTCCGGTTACCTGCGCTCTGGGGGCCCAGTGCTCTTAGGGTGAAATATAGCCTGTCCTTGTGCCCTGAGAAACCATCTCATTCAGATTTTGAGAAGGAAAGCCATCTCCCCACTTATTTGGAGCAGGGCAGAGAATAAAAGGCGAGGATCACAGAATCATAGGATCGTCGAGGTTGGAAGGGACCTTTAAGATCATGGAGTCCAACCATCACGAGGATGAGGATGAGGATGAGGATGAGGATGAGGATGAGGAGGACTTGGCAGAGCCTGCAGAAGGGCAAGGGTGCAATCCCATGAGGACAGACTCGAGTGCTGGGCACTAACTGGGTTGGCTCCCTGTGAACCCCAGTATCTTCCCTTGCAGCACTGGGGAATAAAAATGCTTTTCTGTAGTTAAATGAGTTGCACAAGTTAAAATTCAGTCATTTTTGTTCGGTGTTTTGAGATCACCGGCCTGAAAGCTTTATGTCAGCACAAATGTCTTCTTATTATGAATGAACGTTAACTCTGCATTGGTGCTAAGAGGTGTAGCAAGCAGTAATGAGGTAAAATTAATAAATGGCCTGTGTAGACCAACTGCAAGTGTCTTGTAGGCGGTGGAATATTTTCCCAAGGGAAGTGGGGAAAACCCCACAAATCAGAAAGTTTTAAATAAACTCAGGGAAACAGAAAGAGCCCTCTTATACCTGTGCTGCATGAGTCCTCAAAGTAGATGACCTACAAGTATCACACAGAGCCATTTTCACCAGTAAAACTTACATGCAGCAGTAAAAGAAAGTAGTAAAGAGGAGTCACGACAGCTGTGAGAGTTCCAGCGGAGCCCAACACTGCCGGAGTCGGTTCCTGTCCATGGCCCAAGGCTGGTGAAAGGGATGGCTCCCCACATCAGCTGCCCAAACAGTGGGACAGCAGCCCCTGAACACTCCTGTGACCCTCTCCGAGCCCAGAGCTTTCAAACCTCCCCACCGTCCCCCACCAACTGGGACGACCCCCCCAGCAGCACCGGGACAGGAGCAAGCCCAGCCCTGGGCAGGATTAGCCCTTTTATCCCCTGCCACAGAGACCACGTAGCAGAGAGCTGCGACAGCCTTCCACGTTTTATTTATTTAGATGAGTTTACAAAGCAATTAAGACATTTTGGCAAATGCCGAGGTGCAGATTTCCTCCCTTATGATAGATCATTCCTGGCTTTTTTTTCCCCCTCTCCTTCTGGACAGATAAATGTTTCATGGTCCCACAGACATATTTTCTCTCTGCCCAGTTGCTTAGAATCCATTTAAGCATGCCTGTTGAACTCCTCCATCATGTAATATTTTAACAAGAGCCCCTAAATAAGCTTTATTTAGAGACTGTAAATACTGCCTGACAAGCTCAATACACTGTTTCATCACCTCCTTAGCTGGAATTCCTCTTGGAAACCATTCTTACTTGGGCAAAAGCAGGAAATCCAACAAAAAAAAATAATGCTGTTGCGGTTTAAGGAATAAACACCAGTTCTTCGCATCGTCCCCTTTCATTTGGAAATACCACCCTTTAATGATTTTTGTCAAAATTAAAACCCTCCCTGGTTTTATCCATCCCGTCCTAGGTATGAGCTGAGCTGCCAACGCATGCTGTCATCACACAAGTGCTGGGAATGCTCATCCGGGCTCTGCGCCTCCCTCAAAGAACCTTCTGAAATCAGTAGGGTGCCAACATGCCTTGGAAGGCATTAAAATCATCTAATAAAGGTTTCTCTAACAAGGTGAAGGATCTAAACTGAATTCACAGAAGTACCCTCATGGTCAAACTGAGAAAGAAGCTTTGCAGGGAATGGCAGGAAGCAGCTCTGCTGAAAATAGTGCATGTTGCCCCCAAAAATAAGAAAAAAAATTTTTTTTTTCAAAAATTAAAGAATTTTGGGGAAAAAAACACCAGACTTTTTTCTTTCTGAAGGTGCTGGTTCTGTTTCCAAGACGTTTGCGGAGGCCATCAACTTTTCATAGAAAAATTGTGATAACTCAGTTCTGTATTTAGAAGGGGGAGGAGGAAGATGTTGGACCGGAGCAGACATGTGGCAAGTCAGGACAGCCCTTCGGTGATTCCCCTTCCTCTGCAGCTAAGCCAGGACTTGGAGAGGTTAGCAATGTGTGTTTTCTTTGCAGAGAAAAAAGCAAAGAGTCCCCTAAACTGCGTTACACAGCTCTCCAGAAAAAGGAGCTACCTGGTTTAGCAGGTGAAGAGGTGCTCGGGGAGTTTTTGATAGAGAGATTATGGACCTGATTACGTTAATACCTAGCATGGGTTTTAACCTGCATTTTGGGTAAAATTCACCGTTCTGCAGAAGGCCCATAAAACGCCTGTGCACCGCTTACGCCCCACCAAGGCACCATTTGGATGGTGTACGTGGAGCTGCGGTGATGCATGGGCCCTGCGCCGGCCGCCGGCATCAGGAGGGGTTTCATCCCGTACGTATCAATAATATTCAACGTGTTGGGGAAAAATATTAGCAGAGTAATTTTATTAACAACAGCGATAATTCACCACTTGTCTTTCCGTGCTTAATAAAGGGAATCCAGGGTGTTATACAAGAGCCAGAGGAACGGCTTACAAAACTATCCTGGTAAAAACAAACAAACGAAGCCCTGGGAAGCATGAGAGCACGCGGAAGGGGAGCCGCTTCCCCGCCATGTCCTGGCTGAGCTGATTAATAAAAATAAATCCTGAATCAGCTGCTGGTGTTCCTTGGGTGCTCTGACGATGTGCAGAATCTCACGGGAGTGTCTCTGGGTTAAGCAGGCGTTGGCTTCACGCTGGGACAGAGGTGTCTGGGCCAGCCCATGGAGGGCTCCCAGCGACGCTGCTTTCGGCAAAGGGATTTCCTCGCATCCCTGGAAATCCTCTTTCGCTGCTTCTCAGCCATTTGCATCTCATGGGCAAGGGGAACAACTGAGAAAAAAGGCAGCCGTGCTTTCCTCACACCTCCTGCCTACCTGCAAAGTCAGTATAAAACCACACATGGGCAGTGGTTTGAAATGAGCTTCCACCGCTGCCTCTCTGACGACCCTTATTTTGAGTTGGGTCCCTTCTTTTTGGGTTATGTCCCCTCTTTTTGAGGCATGTCCCCATGTTTGCCACCAAATCGGCACCATTTGCACCATCCCTTTGGGCCATGCATAGATGAAGGGAAAAATATTCTGTCATGTTGATTTACTCCTCTTCCTCAGACAAATAAAGGCGTCTTCATATAAAATGTATCTTCCCTCCCAAGCCCGTCGAGCCTCACCCCTCCCGCCACGCACGGGGACATCCCTGGGTTTTGAAGGAGCAGCCATGGCCCAAGCACATCCCTTCCCATTCCCACAAGCTGGAGGATGAGGATGTCGCATCCCGGCATCGCTGCTGCGTGTGGAGCAGGAGCACCACCGCTGCCACCACTGATGCCACCCCCGGAGCTGGGCCAGGGTCACCCCTTCCTACCCATCCAATCCCTCCAAATAAAGCGAATTTAAAGGAATTTTTTTGAGACTTCTGTCTGCTTTTTGTTCCTGTGTATTTATTCTGCCTCCTCCAGGGAGGGGGATTTGAGAGAGTGTTTAGAGGATGAGTTTTAGCCGGTTTGTCGGAGATAGACAGGGAGGTGAGCAGAGCCCTTCCAGGACGCCCAGGGCTGTGCGGGGCCACGGAGTTGGCACGGGGCACTTGCAGGGACAAAGTGGGGACACCGTTTCTTTCGAGTGGGGATTTGCAAAACAAAAATCTGAAGAATCAACGAATTTTGTTTGAACAACTGCCAGCTCTTTTGGTTTCTCTCTCTCTTTTTTTTTTTTTTTTTTTTTTCCCAAATCAGATCTCAGCTAACTTCATCTTGCACAAAAGGCAGCAGAGTTCCTCTGCTCACGCAGCCCCACTTGCCCAATAATGATTCTGTATTTTAACTTCCTTGGTTCATTTTGCTCTCTCCCTGCTTTGTGAAGCACCCGAATCTCCGCGCTGTGCTGGGCGATCTTCGGAGGATTTGGGGGTTTATTTTGTGAGTCCCAAGAGGCTGCGTTATGGGGACACACCTGAGCGCTGCTGCCAGGTTTTGCCGGCTCCCCGGGATGGTCCTGCCCGTGTCGGATCCCGGAATGTCCCCTGGGAGCCGAGCAGAGCCAGCACCGCCGGGTCCCCTCCGCCAGCATCCCTCCGCCGCCCGGCTCAGCTCCCGGGGGAGGGCAAGGCAGCGAGGGAGGCAAGTGGCCAGCGCAAACACGCCGGTCCCTCGCCCCTTGCGGCAGCCCCGAGCCAGGGGGGGTGGTAAGCCCGAAGTCGCCCTCCCCTGCGCGGCCGCGCAGCCCGCACGGGGGAAAGTCCCGCGGCCGCGGAGCGCCGGCCGCCCCCAGCTTGGGTTTCCCTAAAGGCGAACTGGGGCTAAATAATGAATCGATCTAAAATTAACCGGAGGAATGGAAATGCTCTAAAAATAAGCCAGCAGCTGCCGTGGTCGCAGCCCCCCGCTCCCGTGGGGGCTCCTCCGGGGGCTCCGCGGGGCTGCGCGGGGCTGCGCGGAGCGGCCGAGCCCGGGCTGCAGCGCCGGGAGAGCAGCCGGGATTCAGCAGGCGCTCACCGCGGCTCTCCGCGGGCGCGGAGGAGGGGAGCGGGGCCGCGGCCCCTCCGCACCTCGGCGCGGACGGAACCCCCCGAAACTTCCCCGCCTGCCCCGCCGCCGGCTGCTCCCAAACCGGCCATTTTTTTTTTAATTTTTATATATATTTTTTTTTAATTTTTTTTTTTTCCCACTGAC
>VXBO01004199.1:764-17739 GCA_013400135.1 Rhinoptilus africanus
AGAGCCCCACATCGATTTCCACAGGGCTGCTCTCTAGCCTCTCCTCCCCCAGATGGTATGTATAAGCATGTTTACACCACCCCAGGTGGAGAATCCGACATTTGCTCTTGTTAAATTCCATGCAGTTGCTGGCGGCCCAGCTCTCTGGCCTATCCAGATCTCTCTGTAAGGCCTCTCTGCCTTCAGAGGAGTCCACAGCTCCTCCTAGGTTGGTACTGTCAACAAACTTACATTTGACTCCTGTGTCCAGATCACTTATGGAAACATTAAAGAGCAACGGCCCTAAAATTCAGCCCTGGGGAACCTCACTGGTGACTGGCCACCAGCCTGATGCAGCCCCATCCACTATAAGCCCTTGAGCCTGACCCACCGGTCAGTGGCTCCCCCGACGCACTGTGGCCTTGCCCAGCTGCGGGCTGGACAGTTTATCCAGAAGGGTGCTGTGAGAGACAGAACCAAAAGCTCTGCTAAAATCCAACCCCACCACATCCGCTGGCTTCCCCGGTCAACCAGATGGGTGACTTTGTCATGAAAGGAAATTAAGTTGCTTAAGCAGGACTTTCTGCTTGTGAACCCCCGCTGGCTATGACCAAGGCCTGCGTTGCCTCTCAAGTATTTACGAAGAACTCCTGGAAGAACCTTCTCCATAATTCTACCAGGCACTGCAGTGAGATGGACAGGCCTGTAATTGACCCTGGAAGAGGTGGTGGAAACCCCCCCATCCCTGGAAGTGTTCAAGGCCAGGCTGGATGGGGCTCTGAGCAGCCTGGTCTAGTGGGAGGTGTCCCTGCCCAGGGCAGGGGTCTTGGAACTAGATGATCTTTAAGGTCCCTTCCAAGCCACAAAATTGGAGGAGTCTAGGATTCTATGAATTACCAGGGTCTTCCTTCTTTCCCTTCTGGAAATCTGGGACAACATTTGCCTGATTCCAGTCAATGGGGACCTCTCCAGATCCCCAAGACAGTTGAAAGATAATGGAGAGAGGTCCCGCAATGGCATTGGCCAGCCCTTTCAGTACCCTGGGATGAATTCCATCAGGCCCTGTAGATTCAAGTGCATCCAGCTGGAGCAGCAAGTCTCACACAAGTTGAGGGTTGCCTGGGAGTTCAGCAAGCATGGTGGTGCTGTGCTCAGTGAGGCCTTTAATGTCTTCCACATGCGTGACTGGGAGTGAAATGGATGTGCAGAATTGGCGGGCAGCTGAGCACCTTGACCTCAGCTCAAGACGAGCACTGAGAGCTCTGCAGTCGTTCTGGGTTTGTGTCAGTGGGATTAAAGGCTGGTTTGATGCAAGGCAGAGTCTTTCCCAGGGACAGCATCTCGTGATTGTCACCATACACCATTCTTCACCCTCCCTTTCCATAACCGCCTACTGTTCTTGCAGCCTTCATCCACCCTTTGCCAAATGTATCTTCTCATTTCCTTTGGGGCAATTTTCATTGAATTGCTCATTCTGGGTGTGCCAATATGCACTAGGGGGAGTGGATTCTGCTGGGAATTACAGCTCCTGTTTGCAGCCTGCGCTGCAGCCCCGTGCTGGGGGCAGCAGCCACCAAGGGCCACCTGTACCCTAGGAGAGGGTGTACCATTTGAACACGAGGAGCAAGCTGGGCACTCCGCGACCCTCCCAAACCCAGCACTCGGGCTCCTCTCCCTGCTCTGTCCCCTCTGCCCTCTCTTTCTTCCTTCCTTCTTTCCTTCTTTGATTTCCTCCTTCCCTTTCTTCCTCCCTCACTTCTCTGCTTTCTCTCCCTTTCCCTCTTCTGCCTCTCTTCCTCCCTTTTTTCTGTCCCTATTGAGATGCTTCCTTGACACCCAGTGGTATTGTGTTCTCTGAACACCAGAGCAAAAGGGTTGTCAGGCACTGGAACAGGTTGCACAGAGAAGCAGTTTCGCCACCATCCCTGTGGGTATTTAAAAGAGGTGTAAGTGTGGCTTTTAAGGAAATGGTTTAGTGGCAGACTTGGCAGTGTTAGGTTTGCGATGTGATTCAATGACCTTAAAGGCCTGAACCTAAATGATTCTATGATTGTAAGCTCTCTACAAACTGAATTTCCAAGTTTGTGAAGAATCAAGTAGAAAAGGAAATGACAGCGTCAAAGGAAGAGCCCCATCTTAGAGAGATTTAAACCTGACAGAGACAAGTAGGAGAACCAAGTATTACAGGGGTTGTAAATAAAATACCGAATGGAAATGCAAAACTCCTTAGACAGCCGCATCCCATCCTGCTTGTAAACAGGAGCTCGCTGGATAGGGCAACCCAGAGTCAGCCATTGTGATTGTCCGTGGCACAGGAGATCCTCATCTCCATGGATGCTCACAAAAGTCCGTGACCCAAGGAGATATGCAATTGGCATTTTTTTAACCTTTTCATCTGCAGCGGAGCCAGAACCCTTCCAGGGAATCTTAAAAGATCCTGCCCTTCAGAATGACAACAGTCTGGGCACAGAGATGGGCCAAGTGACAGTTTTGGTGCCGTCCTTGCACTGAAAGGCATCAGAGCAGGGAAAGATCTGAGAAAACATTCAGACCAACCCTCCCATTGCCAGAGTGCCAGAGATTCCAGGATCGTTCACCAAAACAACAGGAACATTGCTGTAGAGGTTTCAGTTGCACTGAATGCAAACTAAACTACCTACTCAGCCAGTACCAGTTGAGATTAGGTATTGAAGGCTGAGGAAGGTGGGCTTGTTCAAACTGCTGTGATGTTCCCAGGGGTTTCTCCCTAGGATATTCCTGAGGGGATGGTACAGGAGAGGTTGGGAAACACTCCCACAGCTTAAAAAACCCCCTTCTCTCTAACCACCATTTCAAGCTGTAGTTCCGTGGATGACTTCACACTAATTGTACTACAACAACCCAAGAAAGCAGACAATACTGTGCTGTGGAGGTGGCCCAAAGAGAAGGAAGGTCAGGGCAAAATAATGAGAATTATTATTGTGTTGGCAGATCTGGTACCAGGTGGGTGAAAAAAAGGACCCTAAAATGTCTGAAAATACCTCGTCTGACAATCAGGGCGGGGAAGGTGCAAAGAAAGGAAGAGTAGAAACATCAAAGGAAGGCTGTACAGAACTTGAAAGCAGCATAAAGAAGGGTACATTGATAAAATAATGACAAAGGAAATTTAGACTGATATTTAAAATAAATAATCTACTGAGCTTGAGTTCTGGTTTTGTCAATTAAAGGAGATGGGATGAGCTTGCCACCTCCAGTGCTTGTCTCTGTACCCCAGAGAGTGTGACAAAGCAGGAACCTCTCCAAGGTGGACAGATGTTTGTCCTGCTGCAGGTGTCTGTGCTGTGCCGGCGGGTTTGTGTGCAGATCTCAGCTTCAGTCATCCCTGGGAGCAGTGAAGAAGACAGGTGTGGAAGAGAGTGACCTGCCAAGACACGGGCTGAATAACCCAGTGAGTTCCCTTGGTTCTGGTGCTTCTTGTGTTGAACAGCTGCTGACAGCACCCGTGCTTGTGCCCAGTGCTTCTGGTGCTTCAGCGATGCTTCAGCACTCACATCTGGCGTGCTACTGTATTGGAGGAGCAAGTGTCACGGCTGCTTTCCCTGTGCAGATGGCCTGCGGATGTGTGACGGTGTAATTGTGGAGAGCTTTCACAAGAGGGTGCAGAGAGATGATCTTTCTGATGCTGGTTTCAGCAGCTGGCATGATTCATGGCAGTAGGAATCTCAGCAGCTTGCTCCTTTCTAGAGGTCTCATTGTTTCTCTCCCAGAAAACAGCATTTTGAACACTTCTCCATAACACAGATTCCTTCCTCCTTTCGCACAGAAGGTGTGAGAACAGACATAGACACATATACCGAATGTGTCTGTCAATGGATCTTATCCCAGAACTGTGCAGAGAAGCTGTTCCCCAGGTGAAACCGTGTTTGCCCATGGGAAATGCTTTATCAGCTTTCTTCCTATGCCTCTGAGACACTTTGTTTTCAGAAAGGGGCGACCTGAAACCAAGAGGAAGGGATCAGTTCTGGCAGGGGAAGGACTTTCTTAACATTGTCCTCTGTTTACACCTGAACCCATCCTGACCCTCCCTCAGTGAACTGTGTGGGAAAGAACTTATTTTTTTGTGTCTGGGAATGCAGGAATGATCGGCTTCAGCATTGGCTCAGCTTCTCTCCTAGACTTATTGATTCTGCTTCCCCAGCTGAGGAACAGGTGGATGTTCTGGCTTCAATGTCTCTGTTTTGTACCGAAAATCTACAGACCAAATTGGGAAACTTAAGACACCGAGCTCCTGAGCACACGTCTTTGGTTTCTACCATCTTGGCCAAAACCAGCCTCTCCTCTCTGGAGCAGCAGTCACAACAGGGGCACAAACTCAGAAAGCACAGGCATCACCAGGCACCGACATAAATCAGGCTGCTGGGCGTCAGTGTTTCCATGCTCTTAATTCCTTCCCAAGACACCTCCAGCCCACGACAGGTGCCTTTGCCAAACCATCGGTGCCTCATCACGATCAGCTGCACAGTGGAAAGAACGAGAACTCGATTAAAAAATCCCTCATCCATTTAAAATGGTTTTTGCATGCCTGTGCTTTTCTCTCAACTGCACAGCAGAGGGAAGCATGAGGCCTGCGATATGATGGACATGCTCTTCCCTCCTCCTTTAGAAACCCCTGTGAAAGCAGAAAAGAGATCTGTTTGTGAAGGACAGAACATTCCTCCACCATACCACACAGAGCCTCCTGAAAATGGCTGGAAAACCAAATATGTGAGGCAGAATACATGTGACAGAAATGTATGGCAAATTTAATCCCTGACAATTAGTATGGGTGTTGAGTTTGGGTGTTCTATTTTCCCTGTAGTGCTGTGTCTTAAGTGATAGTATAATTGCACGTCGCATGACTGATCAGAGGCTGCGAGAGAATAGCTGGTGTTTAAGGAGTTTTGCTCTGCAGTAATTTCTTCCTTCACTCCAATGCTGTGACCAAGCAGGAGAAACAGAACGAACATGATCGACTTAGGACAAAAAAGAGCTTTTCTGACCAGAACAATTTTTTCGCATCCAGAAGTATTCCCAAAATCACCATTAGAAGTCAGCACATGAAGAAATACTTGTAAGCTGAAAATACGGTGAAGTAGACCTACCCCAGTGGAAACAAGGAAACTAATTCTGAACATTTCCCATTATGTTAACCTTTATATGCTTTGATTTGAAAATGCCTGAGCAAGGTATTTTAACAATTTCAAATTCTGATTGCTATTGTTAGGTAGAAAGTGTATTAAAGTTGACTCTTACAAAAAGTTTTAGCTTCAATGAGTCATGTATGATCACTGAATGACTAAAATCAATGGCCAGAACCCATCTCCAAATTCCTGATTTTTTTCTTGAAATTATCTCTCATTAATAAATAAAAATTGCAGTCCCTTGTTATCTGCATGGATAATACTGTATGAGTCTTTATGGTTCTACTGGTGGCTCCACCTGCTGAGCAGCCACTTGGCCCAAGGCTAGGGTGAGTGTCATGAGCACAGAGCTCAGCCCAAAGACTCTTAGTCCCAGTTTCAGCTGCAATAAATGACCTTGGAGCAGCTATGAGTTCAGGATACCTGGGCCCGTGGGGCTCCTCAACCTGCAAGGTCTGCAGAGATGGTGGGTCCAACACAGTACGTGAAGGCGCCTGGCCCTGGAGCTCGATACCAGCAGGGGACTGGCATCATCTCTCAGGATGCCGGCAGGTGCTGGACATCAGCAGCACGGGGGACAAGGACATCTCCTAGCAAAGGAGATGTGCATCAAGAGCTTAAAGTTGTGTTGTCCCTTCTTACAAATATACTGTGTTTGCTACTGCTCAGCTGAGCAGGATCCCTCCATGGACACAAAGTCCTCTTCTGTGTCTCCCCTACCATGTTCCAGGGTCTTCAGCCTGGGCAAACTCACCACAGAAGTTGTGACGTCTCCACGTTACCTGGCATGGTCGGTGAGGATCATCCCTGACATGGGCACGCTTTGAGATTATCTATGTGGAATTCCCTGAACAGCAACCTCAGGCTCCAGTGGTCTAAGTTAAACACAGTATTTCTTATGAATGGAACATAAAATGAGACTCAAGATCAGAACATTTGGCTGGCTGGCATTAAGCTAGGAAGGTTTGCTGGGTTTAGTTCCAGTCTATAAAAGTGCCTTGCATTTTAATGAAATTTTCCTTTGGCATGTCTTTGGTCTTTTTCCAACCCAGCTACGTGTGGACCAAGCCAGACAGCAGATCACAGAAGTCAGAAAGAAATGGCTGCAGATCTTTTTCTTCCCTCTTGTCATTTCCATACCTGGGCACTGATAAATACGTGTGTTCACAAGCGGTCACACAGTTGTGTTCTGAAAGAGACTTAGGCTTCTGGAGAAACTTTTTGCTCTTTTTTCCCCCTTCCTTCCCAGAAAAAGAAGAATTAGAAAATCCAGATCCCAGGTTGGAAGTTAAAACAAGACAGATGTTCTTTTTTCTTCTACATTTTCCCAGATGACTCCTGGAGGACTTTTTATTCTCATGTGAAGTGCCAATGTTGACTTGAAAAGTTGCTAAGTGCTGTGAATGAACCATGTCAGGGGAAACATTTAGCATTTAAAAACATTTGGAAAACCTTATTTTTAACTAGTATACATCCCAAGGTTATGTTCTCTGACTTAAGGAAATGTTACAGACTATGTCATTCCAAGTACTCAATGGAGAACTAACTTGTATTTTATCTTTGCAGGACAGTTGGTGGCACACGCTCTTGTTGCTCCTGCCCAACATACTGAAACTTGAGATTCTGCTTAAATGCCATTCTGAGTGTCATCCGAAGTGGCAGTCTGACAAAACAGCATCTCTCAAGTAACAGATAAACTGGGTGGGTGAATTCCTGTTCGTCATTGCTGGCTGAACAGCAGCATCCCTTTGCAGACTGGCAGAGCCAGCACTGTTCTGGCCTGCTGCACAGGAGGCACCCGCTTCTCCTGCCTCCTCCAAGAAGGGGCTGGCCAAGTCCAGTGCTGAGACCACCGCTGGGACACTCCTGGTGGGATGGAGCACAGTTACCTGTGGCAGCAGACGATGATGGAACAGCCACTCTTGAGATCCTAGAACCAACCCTGGAGATCATGGGTTTTAGCTCAGGGGTCTAACATTTGTGGTAACAAAAAACCATGGCTATTCTGCAGCCTGATCCTTGCCACTCCTTGGGGGTCACCCTCAGCCGAGGAGGGTTGGTACAGGGAACTTGCAAGGAAAACAGTACAAGCTTTTGTGATTCCCTTAGCTCCCCTGCTCGGACGGTGCTGGAAGGGGCAGTTGAAGTGCAGCCTGCTCTTCCCACGAGAGTGGTACGACTTAGGTATTTTTAAAACAGAAGACAACCATTTGGCCTTCTATCTCTTGTTACATTCGATACCCACCTCTTTTCCATCATGGTGAACTGCTTTAAGTGCTCTACGTGAAGCTCCTTTACCTGGTATTGCTGTTCTTCTGACCTCCTGTTCCAAAACTTTCCTACCCCTGGGGAAAAAAAAAAATTAATAATCGTAATAATAAATAACCCAGCTGACAAGTAAAGTCAATATTTTTGGTCCAGTAGTAGACGAGTGGTTCTCTAATCAACAACATACCTGTGAGAAACTCACCCAAAGCATTGTGGTTGTGTTGCAAACACAGGTTCTGTACAAATGGGAAAATGAACCAGAATGGGCAAACTGACAAAACAGTTATAGAAATAAATGAAAGAGGGATTGAAGCTTCTGTTAGCTGCCATCTGCAGCTTGGCAGAAAAGCTGGGAAGGCCAAGTGCATTTCCTAGGATATATCGCAGAGGAAATGAGCTATTTAAATACACATGTGGAGAGATGGGAAAAAAGGAAGAAGGAGGCTAATACAGAGAGGATAAACACACAGAGCACATGTTCCCTATCACGGCAGGACTCACAGTACTTGAGGAGTGATTTACCTGGCTTAGCAAATTCAGAAAGGCACTCTGATTCAAAAGCTTCAGCCATGCTTTCAAGGAAAGAGCTGCTAAAACATCATGGAGCACGGAAACATCATTTCTAAGCACACAGGCAAGCAAAATCTTGTGCTTCTGTTCTTCAGATCCAATATGTGCCTTCAGGTGTATCGCTCAGCATCTGCCAATGGTGCTAATCCCATGGCAGGCATGTGCCTGCAGAGAGCGCTGGTCCTAACTTCATCTCACCACTGAGATGAACAGCACTCGGCCTATTGGTAAGGGCAGTGGCAAGGCCAGAGCTACCCTCACTTTTATTGCCTGCTTTGCCCCAGCAGCTGTGGATACGCCCTGCAGCACAGTCTTCTCCCAGAGTACCCACCAACTCCGCAGAGCCTGGAGGAGACCACCACCGTTGGGGAAGTCACTGAAACATGGTGTCTGCCTTCCCTGGCTGCTGTTTCTCTGTGGGGATCCTGGCTCTGGCCCCACTTGAGGTGAAGACAACTCACCACAGACAGGGTGGGACAGTGGCACAGGCTGCGAGGGGAGAAGATTTGCTCTCCTGGGGATGCCCACCCTGGCCAGGTGCCAGCCTGCACAGCCCCTCCTATCTGCCCCCATACCAAACCCCCCCTCTTTACCTTGGCAGCTCATTGTCTTTCTGCAGGAGGTTTCCCAGCAGTGTCATTAAATCCATAAAGTAAAATGCTCAGGTGTGTAATCAGAGGGATGTTCTGCTAACGTCAGAGGAGTATCCAGAATCCTTAAAATCAGATGCTGCCACTGCTAGGCTACACATCTGTCATTCATCATAACAGATGGCAGATCTGGAGCATCTGTGATCTTTTTGCCAGTGTGGGTGCAAATCTAGGTGAGATCCATTGATGCCAGGGATGTTCCAGTGACATAAGTGACAAGAGGATAACAATGTTGATATGTTTCTGGCAGATTCTCACCAAGCACAAAGACGAGAGTGATTTCCTTTCTTTCTGTTTCTCATTTCATTGGTCTAAAGATGTTTTTACAACACAAAGTTTAAAAGTGCTTCCAACTGCATCTGTGAGAGCGCTCTCTCTCTTCCTTCTTCCTCTTTCTTTCTCACTTTCTGGTTTTCTGCCATTTTTCACTGTGTATTTTGAGCACTTTCCAGAGAAAACCAACCTGTAAGCCCACAAGTTTCTTGTAGACACCATACTCTCTGTCTTTTCTAAGATATCTGTTTTTAAAACAACTCTGCCTTGGAGAAAGTGTCTTTTTTTATGAGACCCGTGGCTGATATATATGAAAACGGTAGCGGTTTTTGGGAATGTTAATCCAACGATATAGAGAAACTAGATCAAATTTCAAATAAATATGACTTGAGTGACATCACCAGCATTTTCTGCTGTGATTTGCACCAGGACCAAAGATTCTGTCACCACTGAGCAAAACAGAAGGATTTCTCTGTTACCAAAGACACCTTTGATATCCTTTAGCTGCAGAGTTTCTATATGCCACCCACACTGCTGACAGTTGTGCAGTGCATGTGCTGCCTCGATCTTCTCCAGCATCTCCTAATACAGTTTCATCTGCTTTAAGACCTTGATTTAACATATGTCTAAGGCTGTGGTTTTATAGAAACCCTGAGAAAAATTTAAGAGCTGGTGGGAAAACCCCAGGAAACCACACATAAAAAGTGATGGCTCCAAGACCTCTACAGCTGCAATGACAAATGATAGGTACACTCTATAAATAATTTTCCATTTCTGCCCTTCAGTTTTTCTATAATGAGCCTTCTACATACTTGTAATTAATAGACAGAAAATAGCTTTCTCTACAAAGAAATTTTGCAAATTACTTCAGTCCCCTCTTGTAGTTTTAGTCACTGCCACACTTTTCTCCCTGAGAAACACTCTCCTCCATAGCACATATTTGCATCCTTTATTTCATGTAAGTTGCAAGGTATACCTTATCATAAATGGGAATGGATCCCTTTACCTGTGTTCATGTGAGTGTGTATAACATGTAGAAGGGATATCTACTTCCTCTGTGTCAGATGACAGTGTCTGCCATCCACGAAATACCGTGTGTGGATGGCAATTAAGCAAACAGTTAACAATTAAGCAAAAGAGCTGGGAGGTGTGAGCTTTCTGTCAAAGGGCATCAGATCATCCAGTGCCAGGAGACGTGAAATTCAGACGGAGTGGGTACCTGTAATTGGGCTGTTTCAGTGACAGACAAACTTCACATAAAAACCCAGAGCTGGCCACTGAGATCTGGGGTAGTCCCAGCCAGGAGTAGAGATTTGCATCAAAACTTTATCTCTAGTTCCATTATGGCAAATCTTATGTTATTTTATCAGCTTTTGCCAGAGAAAAACTTCACGATGATCTTCCCTTCAGGCATGGATTTTTATTCCTCTTTTTTTTTGTCCAGAGAGTAACTATGGCAACCTCAGGGAAAAAATTATTATGAGATTATTATTTCATTTATGTTGGGCTTTATCCCATTAAAAAGAAGACAGTTATGCTGCTTCTGTTACATCACTTTACGGCATGGTATTTTTTTAGCAGGCCTTTCACATTTATGGTATGGCTTGGCTCTGGCTGTCTTTGAATTTCCATTACACAGGTGCTGTGCAGGACGGCTCCAACACAGCCTTGATATTCCCCACCTGGTGAAATTGGATGACAGGGCAGCAGCCATATGGGAAAGATGGGAAGCTCTGTGTTTTATAATCTTAAGAATATGGAAACTGAAGGCCTCAGTAGCCCTTGCTATCTGTAGTTTCAAAATAATTAGTTATGGCTTGTATTGCTTGCACACTTGGATAAATGTGTCTTGATCTTGAACACCTAGATATGCCCTGAAACCAGCGACTGGTTACCTCCTTGGTAAAGGCTCCTCGGCTTTAATTTGCAGGTTGAGTTTTAGTAGCAAATGAACTATATGTTGAAAACAGTTATCAGCATGGACAGGTCTTATCCTGCTGGTCTCCTGGGAAGGAAGGCATAGTGCTTGGCTGTGGAATTGCCTGCGCCTTGCTTACTGAACAGGGGGTGAAGATGACATCTCCAGCCAACAACAGTGAAGATACAGATCTAAAGGGACAGCAGCGGGACAAATGCAAAGCACAGAAAGCTTGATTTCCTCAGTGGAGGAGGAAAGTACAAATCTAGGGACATCAAATGAACTGAACAATTAAGCAAAAAGAAAACAAGCAGGCTACATGCCGTGCCTGTTCCTTGGCAGACAGGATGGGACTGCAGTAATGAGTATTTCTCAGCATAATGGAGTCTATATTTCACGTGGCATGCATTGAGTGTCAGTGCTGTGAACTGAGATCGCTGGCATTTGGGAGAGGTGAAAGTGGAACTGAACTTTCCAGCTATGTGTAAGCTTTTGAATGTCAGAAAGACAATCTAACTGCGCTGCCAACTGGAGAGAGGATGAACCAAGGAGACTTATCAGCAATGGCAGTTATTACTGCTGCAAGGCAAAACTCATTGAGTTTGAAGAAGGAAATGAGAGTTTGCAGGGTTTAGGTAACCATTGCAAAGTCAGACTTCCCTTGAATTTTGTCCAAAAGGAAGCAGTGTTTGCCTTTCTTACTGAGCCAAAAGGGTGATGATGCAAGTCCTCCAGCTTTAGTAAGCTGTGCACAGCTCACTTTGCTAAAATGCAGCCCGACCGTCACTCAACCCAGATTATCACTCATCATTACTTATCTCAGACTGCTACTCATGATGTTTTGGCGGTTTAAAATCAGCCCATCAAATCATAAAATCACAAAAGCAGCAGAATCTGAAGCATTTGTAGTTAAGAGATCCCCAGACCAGGGACTAATTTATTGCTGAAGGTACCTGGCTGATGATTCTCATCTGTGGAAAATGAAGGGTCTTAAGACAAGTTGTTCTAGTGCTTTTCACAGCAAAAGAGAGTAGTGAAAAAGAGAGTAGGGCAATCTTTCACAGGTTAAACAAAGCCACCTGGCTTCAAAGAGTTTTTGACCTGCAGGCTACCATCAGAAAAAATCCAAGAGGAGGAAAACATTCCCATTCATCATCAGCACACTGCAGGAGTCTTGCTGCTATTTTGTGCAGAACTGTCTGACTCTGGGCACTCAGCATCTTTCAAAGCAGCGTGCTGAAATGAATTGCAGTCCTTTCAAATTTTTCATCTGGATGCGCTATGCGTACAGATTGTGTGAACTCCTTGTCTTTCTCTTGAGTCCTGAGTAATGTTCTCCTCTTGAATTTAGTCAATAAATCAGGGAAGACACGACTTCCATTGAACCTTGCACACAGTGGAACAGTGTGTAGGAGAAAAACCACTGCATCACGATTCTCCAAAGATCATGCCAAACAGAGACACACTGGAAGAAAGCTAGGGCAATACCAAGCACAAATACAGGCTGGATGGAGAATGGACTGAGAGCAGCCCTGTGGAAAAGGACTTCTGTGAGTTGGCTAGATGAGAAGCTCAACATGAGCCGACAACGTGCACTTGCAGCCCAGAAAACCAACAGCATCCTGGGGTGCATCAAAAGAAGTGTGGCCAGCAGGTCAACGAAAGTGATTCTGCCCCTCTGCTCTGCTCTGGTAAGGCCCCACCTGGAGTACTGCGTCCAGCTTTGAAGTCCCCAACATAAGAAGGAATGAAATGCTGTCCCCTGGACTTGGTTTCTTTACAAAGCAGAAAGTGCCTGCGTGTTGATGACCTCCAGGGTAAAACTGATGTTTTCAGGCAAATCAGGTATAGAAGGCCTGTTTTCTTAAAAAGGGATTCTATATCCCAGACACTTATGGACAGAAATTATTTTGCCAATCTGTCTTCATACTTCTTAGATCACTTGAAGTCAATGACATATTTATAGCTGTAAAGTATGAATTATTTACAGTATTAATTAAATTGAAAGGAAGTCTTTTTTTCATTCCCTCTAGGAAGAGTGGTTTGCTATTCCTCGTGTATCCAAGGCTTAACCTGAAACATAGTCAGTCCCGAGCACGCTTTTTCCCTTCACTTGTACAGAAGCATCACTCTCTCAATGTCCAGGTCAGTGTGATATCGGCAGTGGTATCTCAGCCTTTTCCATAATGCACACTTGAAAGCAATAGAAATAGCAGCCAACAAGGAAGAGCAAGAGTGAGCTACTCCTTTCTCTTTCTCTCTCATCCTCCCTCCTCCCTTTCTCAAGGGAAAAGTGGAAGGACGTATATCAAGCCAGAAAGGCCTTTTGGGTTGCCTCTGGGACCCTGTTAGAAAACAAGGCTTTAAGGCTCTTGAAGAGACCCTCCCTAACCTGACATTGTCTTTGGTTCCTTCATCAGCCACAGGGTTACCGCAGTTCCTTCCTTTCCTTTGATCTTCCTTGCACTGGAGCCCAGGCTTCATTCATGTCTGGGTTAAGCTCACAGTATAAGTCCAGCACTTTCCATCTTTATGGCTTTTGTAGGGTTCAGAATTTGGTTTAAGTCAGGACAGGTGAGAAGAGACTCTTTCTGAACATCAGGACAATGCTCCAACAGATTCTGAGCTCCTCCGCAAAGTGTGGGTTCCCTTTTGCATTATTTGACCTGTACATGTGTACCACCTTGGAGCTTGTGCCCTTCCCAACTTCTCCCATCAAGCCCTGCCTGCAAACAGCTAAGAACAGAAGCTCATGGTGGAAAGATGTGGGAAATGTTAACTAATTTTGAACTACAGTTAGAACAAGTTCTGAAATAAACTCTGTAATGGAAAAGATAGGTCTGTTCAACCATATACAGTGTAAGAGTCAAACTTTTTTTTTTTTTTGGATTCATAGTGGTACAGTTGAATAGTATAGGTTCCTAGTAACATTACACTGAAAAGTAGTATTTTTCACAGCTTCTAATGGAACAGAGGGGAGTCTCCTCACTGACATGCCAGGTTCTAAAACCCTTACTGAAGTTTGGATGGGATCCAAAATGTGCCTTCAGGATTCACCCTCCTCGCAACAATGGCAGAGCATAATTGCTTTGTGTGACATTCACTCTGGCACCTTCCCTGTCAGTGTCAGAAATCAGTGTCACTATTGCCCTTGCAAGTAATAGCATTTCATACATTTAAAACCTGGCATTGCTATTTCACTACCTTAAATCTTGGCCCATCTTTTCTGCAGATTGTTTTTACAGATGTGGAAAAGAAATATATTTTTTGTTTCATTTCCAATCTGTATGGTTGTGTATAAAAAGGAAAATAGAGAAATGATTTACTGTCCTTACTTGTAGCCATAAAATTCAAACCAAGTTTTGCAGCCACCCACAAGTCTGCATGATAAACTCCAAAATACAGAATCAGTTACACCCCTTTGGGCTTTTGCCCTCTCCTTACAAGGCTTCAAGTAGGTTAGAGCTGAAGACAGGAGATTTTCCTCTTACTTCCTACCGTAATTATAGCTGTTTCAAAGCAAGCAATAAGGGCCTCTGAATTTCCTGGTCCTTCTGCCACATTTACTACTTTTGCAATTGATCTTGGGTACACAGTGACAATGATGGGAGTTAGATAGGAGATTTTCAAGTGTGTTCAGCAAAGACCTAGATGTGCGTTCCTGGAAGCCAGTGGTAAAATATGAACTTTGCCATGTGTTGTCAGTGAACTTTGTCAGTGCTGAATGCGTCCGAAAATCTAACTTGAAAACCCTCACATCAAATTCTGTCCTCACTTATCTCCAGTGACTGTAGTCATAGCAAGTGCTGGGCACTGGAGCAGGGCAAGAGCTTGAAAACCCGTTCTTTGTGTTGTGGCCTTAGCCCTCCAGTACACTATACATTTATCATCCTGTTACAACACTGCTTCCAAGCACAGTGTAGAACATTTAGTCAGGGAACGAAAATAGCCATGAAAATGAGCCAAAGAAAATATAGGAGGCACTACCCAAAGAGCTGCTATAGCACAGAAAGTGTGTGAGACATTAAGCTCTAGATACTTGGTGCCTGTCCTTAAAAGGCTCTCATTCCCACATGGAAACTACTTGAACATAATTTCTAAGTCTCTGTCTCACAAACCAAGAAAAACAGCCATACATTAAGCTGGAGTGCTAGGCAATGTTTCTACAAGTTTCAGGTGCAGTGAAATGGTGCAGAGGGAACAAAAGGTAGTTCTCAAATGGAAGAGGTGTAGGGGGATGATGTTTAAATTTCCACCTTAATTTTGCAAGTGTGTATTTCTGTGTGGCTTTGGGGCAGCTCTTGCTGCAGGGATAGTTAGGGAGTGTTTTGCAGAAGGCTTTTCTGCACTAGTGCAACTGTGACCGCACTTCTCCTTTTTCCCGGAGATCCTTGGTCAATAGTTTGAACAGGTTTATGTTAACATTAGTGACATTACTGAAGTTCAACCAGGCCAAGTGCAAGGTCCTGCACCTGGGTCGCGGCAATCCCAGGCACAAATACAGGTAGGGTGGAGAATGGCTTGAGAGCAGCCCTGAGGAGAAGGACTTGGGGGTGCTGGTGGATGAGAAGCTCAACATGAGCCAGCAATGCATGTGGTTTCAAACTGAAAGAGAGTAGAGATTTAGATTAGATACTAAGAAGAAATTCTTTACTATAAGGGTGGTGAGGCAGTGGAACAGGTTGCCCAGAGAAGGTGTGGATGTCCCATCCCTGGAGGTGTTCAAGGCCAGGCTGGATGGGGCTTTGAGCAGCCTGGTCTAGTGGGAGGTGTCCCTGCCCAGGGCAGGGGGGTCGGAACTAGATGATCTTTAAGGTCCTTTCCAACCTAAACAATTCTACGATTCTGTGATTCTGTGACTCAGAATGGCTTTTCTTGCAGACAGCCATCTTTATTTGCACATAAATAAGAGTAATTGTGTATAAAAAAGAGTATTCTTCAGTCATTTTTCCAAATTCATTTATTGAATATTTCTGTGAGCAGAAGCAATGGCATCCCCTCACCAAAAGGACAGTCATGGACCACACATGGCAAACAGTGAATGGAAACATCTCATTCATGTCAATGGGAACTGCAGTGGGTCAGAATGGTCAAAGGCTGCAAAACAATCAGAGGCTTCAATTGATTTACAAGCTGCACATGGAGCTGTGCTTAATGAATAAATTAATACAACTGCGGCTTAGAAGAAAGTTCACAAACAGAAAAACTTGTATTACTCATGTAGTATGTCCATAATGGATAACTCAGCTCTCAGCCATTGCAAAACTTTTATATGGCCTTCCTATGCTATCTTTTGTGCAGCAAGTTTAAAATTCAGACTATATGTTAAAATGCTGTCAGAATACCACAGGCTTACATTATATATAGATCCAGAAACAGGTAGGAAAATGACACACATTAGCACAAATTGTCCTTGAATTTAATACAACTCCATGGGAAAACCAAATGTGCTCTTTTCTCTGGTTGAACTATTTTTCAGTAAACCTTTAATAATTTCTAATGCACACAGTGCATTGAGTAGCTGCACTAAAATAAACTCTTCAGTTCCACTTCATTGAATTTCCTGAGAGTTACATAGCAGTCTAGTTGAAATAATGATTTTCTAGCTTTAACCTACTTGGATCCTAATGTACCCATGTAAATTCTAATTCTGAAGTGATGTTGTGTCTCAGAATAATATTTCAGATCACTGCAAACGTGGCTGTGCCGTGTGATTAACACTGCAAACACTAAACCTTCAGCGTTTTGCGTCTTTATGAGAAACCTTGTTTGTACATCCGTCACTCTCCTCATGACCATCTTGGGTCAGGTATTAGAACTCAACCTGGCAAGGGATGTCAAGCTCAACAGGAGGGGCTTCTTCAAGTACATTGGAGAAAAAAGGAAGACCAGAGAAGCTGTGGGCCCACTGTTGACTGACACAGGAGCCATGGTGACGGAGGATGCGGAGAAGGCGGAGTTATTGAATGCCTTCTTTGCCTCGGTCTTTACTACTCAGCCCAACCCTCAAGAGCCCCAGGCCTTGGAGAAAGTAACAGGGAAAGAGGAGGGCTTCCCCTGGGTGGAGGAGGATCAAGTGAGGGATCAGTTAGGTCAGTTAGACATTCAGAAGTCCATGGGCCCTGATGGGATACACCCGAGGGTGCTGAAGGAGCTGG
>VXBO01004199.1:18648-61065 GCA_013400135.1 Rhinoptilus africanus
CCCTGCTCTGGCAGGGGCTTGGACTAGATGATCAACAGAGGGCCCTTCCAACCCTATGATTCTATGATTCTATGATTCTATGATTTGTTTTTCCACAAGGAAGGTTAAGGATCTCATCCATTTAGCTCATCAGTATGATATGAGCTTAGCTGAGCTGAGCTGAATTGAACTGAAGAAAATAACACACAGAACAAGGCCAGGATGGCTTGGGAGCATGGTCTAGGAAAGATGGACAGTGATGGTAGAAAGGTCTGGACTGCTTTTCTCCACCTCTGTGCCAAAAGGACATTACTGTGTTTCTGCTCCCTCATGAGGAAGCACTCTCTTCTGTTGCCTTCTCTCTTCACCATGCTTTGCAGGGGTCCTGCAGCAAAATTTTCAATGTTTGCCTTGCATCAGCAGAGACAAACAAGAAACAGCAGTTAGTGTCCAATAGGATAAGAAGCCCCACCAAATTGCATCCTCTTAGCAAAAAGGTAATAACCAGGAATGGGTTGAAAGTTTGACACACATAGTAAAGAACTGAACACCTATACAATTTCTCGACTTATATAACTTTTTTTATATCATAACTTTTTTACAGTATCCTATGGTAGCACGGGCCTGTAGAGCAAGCCTTACCACCTTTCACACTAGAGCGCGCTGGTGAAAACACGTGCTATGTTGGGAAAAGTCAGTAGGATGTAGGTGACTGGTGGACTATTGTGCTGTTCTTATGCTTTCTACTATTGAAGAAAAGCTAGCAGGTATACTCAACTTGATCCCATACATACTCATCAAGAGTCCTGTACTTAATCTGTATTCCTGTCCTGCCACCTCCAAAAAATTTACCTCTTTTTACCCCCTAATGATTTACAGAATGACTCAGTGTCTTTACACGTGGTGCTGGAGCCACTTCTATCCTTAATGCCTTGTTTATCTGAGGGGAGATTCTCCAATGATACTCCTGAACACATGCACTTGTGCATATTTAATTTAGTGCATGGACTTTCTTGTCATGCAATAGCTAATAAATCTAAAGTATACAAATGGCAGTCCTGACACGATACAATAAAAGCCTGCCTAGAAAAAAGCATACAAAAATCCTCTGGGAATTGTTCACACACATGGCATAGACCACAGAAATGAGATTAAAATTGTGTCCCTGGAGCAAGATCACAAGAAGAAGCAGGACAAGAGTTGCAGTCACATGCATATCTAAAGTGTGCCCCTGATAACTGGGACAAAAGCAAGAAATTCACCTTTCTGGAGAGGAAAGCCATTTTTCTTGTTTATCACCTACATAGTCTTTGTTGAAATCAAAGGGCAGAAAGAAGTTCTTGTTATCCCAAGAGCTGTGAGTTAAATTTAGTTTTCTGTTGCATATTTCTTATATGGGTTGGGATAAATTACTATGCGTCAGGGTCTTGTGGCCATGCAAGAGAGAAAGTAGCCCTACAGGATCATTATGAGGATACATACATTGAAGATGTAGGTACCTAGGTAACATGGCTGTTTGCAATTCTTGAGATGTAGGTTGCATGCCACGTTTGAGGGAACGATTATAATGCTGTTATAATAACATAAATGCTACTTTTATCCAACACCCTGTCTATAGGAATGAGGACTGAGTGTTTTACTGATTAAGTCTGTGAAATTACTGAAGCTGCACCAGTGGAAAATCTCTGTCTTTGCCTAGAACATACCATAAAGTACATTGAACTTTGAAGGACGAAGTTGTTTTGTCATTCTCTGTTTAGTATAAAATTTTTCTCCCACACAATGCCATTTATAAGGCAATCTAATAGCATCCATTATGACATGTACAAATTAAAAATCAGTGCCATTACTATAAGATATTCACTACAAGATATAACCACCGCTGAACAACGCTAGCAGGATTTTTTTTTTTCTCCCATTCTGCTGTTTTTTTCTGCCACTTGTTTTATGACTCTTTGCTATAATGGAATGCTGACAGCAACTTCTCAAATCTCTACACCTGGCATGAACAGAAAGCTATGGGGTTTTTTCTGTTGTTCAAGGTCCTGTTTGGGCCACTCCTTTGCCAAAAATATCTGTTTACAACAACATGGGCNGAAAACTGGAGGTGGAGGAGTCAGAGAAGCTTCTGGATCTTCATTTCTTTTCTTCCAGTCTCCAGGAAATATCTCTAAGCAAAGTGCATTTATTTAAGCTCTCTGACAAGTGGAACAATTGAAATCTTGGGAGGCAGTCATGGCTGAAGAAATTACATGGCCTTTGGCCTGAGGGAACAGTCTTGATGATTGTTAGGTTCCCTTGCAGACTTAAAATGAATGAAGTTGCCCACGTTAGCAATAGTTTACAGGGTCTTGCTACATGGCCAATAGCAGAACCTGCATCAGATCTTCTTAGGAAATAACATAAAAATTAAGATGGTGGACATTATCTGTTATAGTCACTACTAAACTGTGAAATACCAGACTGTATGCATTCAATTACTGCACGAGCACACTGGTTCCTGCACAGACAAGAAAACAAGATGATAAGAACCCATCAACACCTGCCAACTGGAAGCTAGAACTACATGAATCTGCAAAAAAAGCATCAGATTTTAATAGGGAGTATAACTAATGGCGAAAGTACAGCTTAGCTAGAGATGAATTCAAGAAGATGTATCTGTTAGCACATAGATGCATGAGCAGAGTTCAAGTGGTGAGCATGAGACTTTTAAATGCAGACTGTAGCTGAAGTAGTAGTGATGGCCTTGACGTAGGAGTTGAGATTATATGGACTATGCTGAACAGAGGCAAACTGGGAAGATAAACATGTTTTCTTTTTCAGGCCTGGGAGATTCTCTGTTAGTTGAAGTGTCTGAGACCCAAATGTCCCCCAGCTCACGCAGGGTTACTAAGCCTGATGTAGGCTCTGCTAAATGAAGATGTATGACAGTGTCACAGAGGTGTATGGATCAACATCAAAGACCTTTCTGGTATAAAAATCTGTTTAATCTGCCTGTCTAAGACCAACTAATGAATAACTCTGACTTTATGTTTTCAAACACTTGAGCAGGCCTCTTCAAATGTGGGTTTACTGCTCTAAATGGTCCACAATTTTTGGGCAAAAATATGACAGGGAGCTGTAGGAAGAGTGAATGACAAAAGATTAAGAAAAAAAACTTGCACAGGAATATACAAAAAGATTATTTTTTTCTTCCATTGATGAGTATTACAGTGTTGAAATTAAGAGAAATTCGTCCTTAGGAAGAGACATCCAGAGCAGGTGATGTAGTCACCCCTGACTAGATATGAGACTTCATGTGGCTCATATCCTAACCGCAGTGCTTAAACCACACACCTGCATATAGGGAATATGAACTCTTCATAATGCAGAGACTTTAACAGTGTAATGCAGGTTAAGGTGTGGTCAGGAAGAACCACCAGCTAAATGTGCCAATACAGAGGTCACAGGGTCTCATCTGATCTTGACAAGTTTGGGCAGCTGGCTGGTGAATGGGAGGAGAGAAATCATATTTCCTCTGTTCACACACTGGCCATTCTGTGTTGAAAAGTTGTGTCCAGTCCTTGCATACGCAGTTTAAGTAGGATGTCAAAAAATGGGCTACAGATCAGAAAACAGCTGCAAGAACAGACATTTGGAAGACACGCCAGTGAAAATTTGGGAGGTAAATCTACTTTATGCAAAAGAGAAGATAAGTATATTTGTTGCACCAAATGCAACAACTTGCCCAGAGAACAGAAATTTCTATCACTCAAAAGTATGACCCAACAGCTACAAAATGAAGGTAAGCATATTCAGAGCAGAAATAAGGCACACATTTTTGAGTGACGTTAATGAGTGATTGCAGCAGTTTATCACCATCTTTTATGAGTTCTGGAAGCTATAAAGGAGAAGTCAAAATAAGAGAAATTTCATATAGATTTGGTGACAGATAGTGTATGGAATTGGCCTGGGAAAGAGAAATGACTGCAAGATTATTAGTACAGTTTAGGCACTAATACAGAAAAATATAGCATGGAAGTAAATCCAGTAGATTTTTGCTGTAGACCAATACTCTTGCTGTCGTAAACTAATAATAGAGATGAAGGAGGAATAAATTTGGCTACAATTTAAAGGTCTCCCTAAAGCTCAGGGGAGTGGGGCATTGCAAAGCAGATCAGTAGTAGGAGACATTTAGACCTAATGAGCAGCCCAGGCAGTGGCATTCCAGCTGCAAGGCTGCACCCAGCCCACTGCTGACCTATGCCTACATCTAAATGTTAATGGCCCAACTCCCTGTAGCACAGCTTGCAGAAAAAGCACTGAAACAGAAGGGAGGCCAAATGTTTTGTAATTTTCCTCCAGTCTTTTACTAACTTGGTGTAGGGATATAAGCAAAATAACAGTTGTGGCATTTGTTCTTCCCCAGTTCATATCATGGTTGCTGGCCTTAGCAGAACTTGAACTCATTCAAGTTTATTTTGAATTTTCTTGCAGACAGATTCAAGAAACAGCCTCAGAATTACCATTTACTGCTGTAAGTCATATAGGACAGGCTTATAAGGTAGCTGTGATTCAGCATCTTGCAAAATATTAAATAAAAATGTAGCACAGAGTTGTTTAGACCTGTGAGGAGGAGACCCCCTTTCAGGTACATCTGTTCTAGGTGTCTGATAACTAATGTGGGACACAAGAGCTCAGTGAAAGGTGAAATTAAAGGTATGTTTCCAAAATGAGATAACCCTGTGACTTGGAGGTCTTGTCATTCCAGTGAGAGGATCAAAGTCCAGCTGTGGCCTGGTGGGGATCAGTAGGGAGTTGCAGTGAGGCAATTAGCTGAAGCACATATCCTGGTGTAAAAAAAATGTTGGCCAGGGCTGGTGGACAAACAGCCCATTTTGGCAAAGCCACAAAATGGAAATGTGCAAGCCTGCCATTGTATGGCCTTTTTTAATGGAATGGTGACACAGATGAAGCAGTATTTTAAAAGTCTGTGTAGTAGGTAGAAAGGGTATCACTGCACCATGAACAAGGGACTGTACCTGGTCTTTTTTTTTTTTTTTTCAAAAATGAGTCTACAGAAATGGTCCCTTATTCTTAATGTCAGTAATTATTTCTGCATCAACTATATTGGTCCTGTAGAAGTGGCTTTATTCTAATTCCAACTGTTCTGGTAAGCAAAGCTTGCTGCTTTGTTTTTGGCAGACTGAAAATCAAAGCTGTTTCCCACGAAAACACATTGCAACAAAAGTTCCTTTTGGAAACTCTTCTAAATTTTTCTACCAGACATTCTGGACAAAAAGGTCTGCTTAATTTTATCTTTTATCTTTTAAATTACATTTGTGTTTTATTTTAGCTTTTAAAAAAAATGCAAAATCAATTTTCCTCATTTTTAGTTATAATTTTTCAAAACTAAGGCCATTTCTACTTCTTAATCATTTTGCACCTTGAAAAAAGCAAAAGAAGAGAACACAAGAACATCAGTTCCCTCCAAAAGCCTCTTCATATTCTTCTGGTCCCATTTTTCTGTGGGAAAGAGTAAATAGAGGCAAGAAAATGGAAGAAAACAAAGTAAAAAGAAAACAAAAAGAAGAAGCTTTTTCAGACATGTAAAAAAATTTATTAAAGCAATCATTTTGAAACACGAAAAATCTTTCCTTTATTTTTAAGATGAAATATTAAAAAGGAAAAAAGAAAAAAGAAGACAAAATAAATGTTTTCATGCTTTCCTAAAATAAAATCACAATTGGAAAGCACCTGGAGTGTTTTTGAAAAGTATTTTGGTAAAAAGTGTATATCAGTCCTGCTCTCTGGCAGTGGCAGCAGCATTAATAATTCTGAAGGCCAAATGCTAACCCTAATTATACTTCTGCAAACCTGTTATCTCCATGTCTTGCCACGCTGACATATATAAGTACTCAATGCCTTCAGTCAGTTTTCACAGATGTTTTTAAAAGCCATTTACTTTTCTTGCTGGGAACCACAACTCATTTTTTTGTAGCACTGTTTGTCCCATTGGATTCAGAGAGCTTGTTTTTGAGTAGTATGAATTCTAGCATTCCCACTGACAGATATGCTGAGTAAGAATGTTATTTAGGCATTTTACTGAGAGTAGCATTTGTGATGTGTGCAGTTTTTTCTTCACTTTCCTGCATTTTTTTCCTTCTCTGCCTCCCTTGGTCCTGCTATTGGAGAATGAGAACCTGCTATGACTGCCTATGAGAAATGGAAACCTCCATTTAATCTTCTGTACAGGAGCAAGTGCAATGGGAATTGCTTTAATTTGTCTCTCTGTAGCCACCTGAGCTCATTCACATGGTATGGTGACACATGGTTTTGATAAAAATCACAGTTCAGAAAACATTTGTTAATATTTTTGGTAAAATGTTCAGAGACATATTTTATGCAAAAAAAAAAAAATTCCTTTTTTCTGTGTCAACAGTTTCAGTGAAAATAAATGTCTACTAAAAAGCTGTTTTGGTGAAAACCTTCATTCTCTTGGAAGCGTTTCATCATCACTCCACGCTTTCCCATGCTTGCTGAGATCAAACAAGAAGGATGCTTTGGTTTGCACCTCCTGATAGTGCAGTGGAGAATATTTGTCCCATACTTGCCTCCCTGAAGTCACTAGGACTACTGATGTCAGTAGGACTTTGCTCTAAGCAATCCACATCACAAGGTGGTGCTGGGGAAGACATGGTGTGGTGCCATTAGTTTTGCACATCGACACCTACAGGAACAAAGCCCCTTGGTGGCCAGCAGAGGACTTTGGGCACCGCCAGCCCAAAGGCAGAAGACAGTCCCAGTGGCTCCTGCACCAGCTGTGGGTCAGCTCCTCCAAAAGAAAAGCCAACTTCTGCTGTGGCCTTGGCAGAAACAACTTTGGAAGGGCCAAAGATTATGTGTTGGCTTAAAGCCTCACAGCTGAGCAAGCCTTTCAACAGGGAAGTGGCTTTTGTTGGTAACCAGAGCTATGTTTTTCAGCGGTCTGGTAGTTCCTGTGTGTCAGTATTGTCTCTTATTGCTCCTTGGATCACTGCTCTGTGCCCACAGGTGGAAAAGGGGTGAGAGGGTAGGGTCTCACCTCCAGAGGAGCGCTGGGCATGGAGCTGTGGGGCTTCAAATGGTGGTAAAAAGTCCACTTCTCCCTCTGCAGCCAACTCAACTGGAGGACGGTAGGTTTGTCCACAGCCCGGTCCAGGATCAGCCCCTGGTAAAGGTCCAGGTGCCATGTTGAGGAAAAATCCATGCTGCTGCTGGGGTGGGTTTGTTTTCTCATTACAGTTTCTCTGTACAGAGGCAGGGCCCATGAAAAATGGAAATACAGAAGAAACTCTAAAAGTGACCCCTCAAGTGACCCCTCCAGCAGGTGCCAAGTGGGGGCTCCTCAGAGCTCCAGCTGATCCCTGCGGATCCTCACAGTGCCCAGTGAGCACTGCTGACAGCCACCTAACAAACCTGGCAAGAGCTTAAAGTTAGAATGCATCTGTGCTCAGGCAGCATTTTCCTGTTAAGGAAAGAGGGCTTCCTTGGCCATGCACATGCAGGCCAGAGATATGTTTGTCTTATGTGGAAGATCACATTTTTAATTCACAGTTTTATCAGAGAACAGGTTGATTTCTAATTAATTTTATAGAAAGTTTTCAGAATTTAGAATATTTCCCTACTCATTTCCTTACTGAAATTTTGTTTTCATTATCATGTTCTACTTTAAAAGTATGAATTCGCTATTAAGTAAATAAACAATACATATCATACTGTGAGATTCCCCAGAACATGCTCTTTTACAAAGTTGAAATTGTTTGACGTTTATTTTTATTCTTACCATGCAGCGTGTGGCCTGGGGCATTGTGTATCACACTGTGTCCGTATCTGTTGCAGAAAGGACAACAAATGATTTTCACTTTGCTTAGAGGAGATGGGAAATTTTTGAAGGACTTCCCATTCTGATCCCCTTTTCTCTCTTTTCCTTCTGAAAATGCACAAACGAGTACCTAAATATACGTCAAATAATAAGCAATCTGCACTGGGGCAGAGCTGAAGGACAGAACCAAACCCTCTCACAGCTTCCTGAACACACAGTGAATAAAAACAATCCCATGGTTCAGGCGCTGGTACCAAGCTACACTGCTATTCCTTAAAACTAAAGGGGAACAAAAAGCCTTGCTTGTCTGCTGGCAGGATCGCACACATACTTTCAGATTCCTGTCCAACGCAGAAGATGCATCCTCCCCATCACCTGAATAGATGGCATCTGTCTTTGTCCCTCAGAGCTAGATACAGTTATGCAGATTACAGATTACAGATTACGCAGAATTAACTTTTTCCAGGTTGCTTTACTACATACAGTCCTTTCTCATGAAATGTAAGTAGGATCTGTATTTAGATCTTATGAAGCTGTAGAGTAAGATACAAAATCACTGCTTGAGGTCTATAGTCTGTTGCATTATTTACTCTAAAATAATGTGCTGAGGTAGATACTACAATACTGGACACCCTATAAGAGCCCCAACTGACAGGGTTTTTTCTCTAAATTTTGGCATAAAGCCTTACATGATACCCACTGCCCTGTTTTCATTGTTTACGGTCTGCCTTCTCTCTGCCTCAATATTTCTATATGCCTTTTTAATGAAGTGCTGACATACTAAATACCTTTTTCATTAATACAGTGTTATTGTTGATTTCTTTTGACATTCACAGAGTGCATCACCAGGACAGTTTTCCCCAGTTTGCTCTAGGTTCCTTCCCTTAAAAACTGCTTCAGGAGATTGGTGATTCACTAATCCTACCGTCTTCTGGGTGTCCCTTTTCACCATAGCGTGCCATCCCAGTGACTTCAATGAGTCTATTGACAGAACAATGTGCACAGTTACTTCAGCAGTGCCCCAAAACCCTGCCTGGAGATGGAGCCAGTTGACAAACTTGCACTGTTTTAGTGGGAGATATTTTTGAAATTTCAGATTGAACAGTTTTAAATTTGTTTAGGAAGCTTTTGCATCATACTATTAGTTAAAAAGAAGAGACAGGGAAAATAAAGCCTACATTGTTTGTAAGAGTTACTAACAAAATCTTCTCTGAGTATAAAGTGCTTCTGAAGACTTACCCTTACTGATTTCTGGGGCAGAGACAGCAAATTTGAGAAATCATAATGAATTGCACAGCCAAATTACGTCTTTACTCAATAATACTCTTAGGCATATACTCACTTTTAAAGCCAAGCCTGTGCATACATGCTTTGCTGCTCACAGCCAGCAACTTTGAATTTAGTTTGGTTTTTGAGATCAGATTTTATATTCTGATATCATGCAAAGGGAGAGCATTAGGAGCACAGGAACAATGGCAGGTGCAGGTGGAACAGCTCATATGCATTTTAACACAGGGACACAAAAATAATGTGTATTGCACGTGCTGTAAGCACATAACATGCTCAGTATATGTATTGTTGAGAAAGGTCTTTGGCTGGTGGTCACGCCAGATGAAAACATACTGCAGATGGAAAAGTGGAAGGAGGCACTGTGTGTCTGTGTGACTTGTATAGGACAAGGAGTGGGGGCTCCCCTGCGTGGTACCAATGGCAGAGAAGTGTTGAGCAAAATTTCACCTGGCAATTATAATCTGGACACACCACAGAATTTCACCAGAGGTACTGTGTGTGCGAGGCTAATCACACAACTTTCTTTGTATTACTGAAGTTACCATCACTGTCAGCATTTTCCTTTGTACAAGGTCCAGGATGGACCTGGAGAGACTTTGACTGTATTTCTGCCCAGCTGAATGCAGAGCTGGGTTGATACTGGTGGTCTTTAGAGATGCTCAACATAATTGACAGTTTTCTGGAACTGATGAAGCTGCAACAGAGCCAGAAGAGTCTGGGAAGTCCTGTGCAATGTGGCATAGGACCAGCTTTTGCAATCCTCAGCCCATCACAGGCACATTATTTCTCCAAATTTCATTAAAGTCTGATGTCATTGTCTTATTCAGTGCTGTGAAAATTAATTTAAATTGTAAATATTTTGGTTCTATGGTAACCGCTAGGAACTATTCTGAATATATCTTCTTGAGGGCCTGGTAACGTCAGTGGAAAGACTCTCAATGACTTTGCCTTTGCCTGTAAATCTTTGGTTCCATCTTAGAGTGCAGCCTCCTAAAACGGATGGAAAAGGACAGATTTTTCACTCCAAGTTTTTGCTTTTAGTCTTTTCCTCTATTCCTATGTCCATACCTTTTCTGTCATGAGGTGGATTCAGGTTCAAATGCAGAATAGGAGGGTGCCTGCATACTGGAGGCTTTTAAGAGCAGGTTAGACATGAGCACTCAAGTCAGGAATGCTTTCAGTTATTTTTCTGACTCTGCAGCAGAAGAGACCTGCTAAACTCCAGAGTCCTTTTGTGACCACCTGTCCTGATTTCATCTGAGATAGAGTTAATTTTCTTTCTAGTGATTGCTNTTCCCTTGATTTTCTCCCTATTGTCCCTGCCCCTCTGGCAGAGGGGGCTGGGGGTGACCAAGAGGCTGTGTGATCCTAGTTGCTGGCTGGTGTTAAACTATGACAGCTCCCCAAAGTATAGATGCTGTGCTTTTGTGTTGCACCACTCCATCTGAATTTATATTTATTTCTCCTGAGTGCAGCAGCTTGTGCAATCATCCACAGCCCTCCTTCAGGATGGGCTGAATGTTTAGTCTCCAGACCATTGCCAAAGAAAACATCATTAAGTGAAACAGGCATTTGACACACTCTTCTGTCTTGCAGAGAGAAAATCATTCCCTTGGCCTCACTGACCTTTGGTCTCTGCTGTCATCCACTGCACACCGCCTTCTGTCTGCTGACAGGTGACTGCAAATGCAGTCCCCAGAAAATTACATAGAAAGAAGGTTGTGCTGGTGCTTTACAGTCCTTCTCAGATGTTAAAATAGGTGTTTGTTTCCTGAACCCCTACAATGGCTGGAAACATGAGCTCTCATGTATTCTCTTTATATGTGGCTGGATAAGGACTCTGATTTTCAGCAATGCAAGATCACTGTCAAGTAGAAAGAGAGAAGCAGTGACAGCTGTAATTGTCAACACGGCCAAGGGTGTGGAGTGTCTGGTTTGGGATGTTTAATACATTTCATACCTAGGGAAAAAGAGGCATAGAGAGGTGACGTGGCTCATGGAAGGATACCAGGTACGCTACTGATGGAGCGCCTCAGAATTCATTAATCTGTGTGCCTGTAGGGACCACTCCAAAAACATCCTTTCCTCTGGTACATTAGGCACATGCATTGCCAGCTCCAGCCCCACGTCCTCCAGACATTCAGCCCCAAATTACATATGTCCTTCTCTTTCAAATTGAGTCCACTGAGGGTCTCCCCCTTGCCCTGAATAAGGGTCATGGGGCAGTTTGTGGAGATCTGGCATCAACTTCCAGATCGATGCTCCTTGGAGTGATGCTCAAACTTTTGTTTCCCTTTTCCCAGCAGAGCAGGGTCAGAGAGTGCCTTCCCTCAGTCCCATGCCCAGCAGGAAACTCTTTCCTACATGCCTTATCTTGAGCTGCACTTGTCTGAACTTCTGGAAACCACAGGCCTGCTTCTTATTAAATCAGAAAGGGGCAAAAGGCAGCCACCCCACTGACCTCCACTTCTTTCCCCGCTCCCCCCCAGGTGATGAGGGTCAAGGGCTGGTAAGGCAGATGGGCATCCAGCTCTTCAAAGAAAACTCACAGCCCTAGCATGTTTGCTCTTCTTTGCTTCATGCAATATCCATCCCTGCACGTATTCAACATCTGGGTGCTGTTGACCCATCTCCTCACCTGGTCTGATCTGCACTCTGCCCTCTCCTCACCCCACTCCTGCCCCTCCTCTTCCCACACCCTATTCCAGTAGCATAACAGCAGGCACTTTTAGAATGGTGAGACCAACTGAGCAATAAAGGACATTGTTCAGAGCCTGCATGCAAAGCAATTTTTTTGCCAGTGCCATGCCATGGCTCCTTTCAGAGGCAGAGGTGGTGGGTGCAGGCCATGGGGAGCAAATGGACACGGGCACCAGAGGGCAGGGGGCAGGGTGGCAGCAGAGCAGGAGGAGGCAGCCTTCCATCGTCTTGCTGTGTTTCCCTGGGCTGCCAGCCCCTTCATGCCTGCAAAAGCCTGAGATGATGGCTCAGCCTGGACCTCAGGTTGCTGCTCAGCTCGCCTGCCCAGCCACTCTGCAAGCAACAACTTGCTGGCTTCGAAGAGACCAACCGGGTGCCCCTTTCCCTGATGAAGCTGCAGAACTGAGCCCCCAAACATTCAGATTACAATATAATGTCTTCCTTGGTGTTCAGCTGGAAAATAATTCAGTTGGATCCTCAGATTATGAAATCAATTGTATTTGGAAAGGATGCAAAGGGCTGCCCTTGTTTCTAAGCATCTATGGCTGCACTCAGCAGTTTTGATTGATAATGTGATTATTGCCCATACCAAATAGTTGTAGAGTCATAAAATACTTGGCCAGCCACCCATTCCCCCTCTCCAATCTTTCCAGAGACAAACCTAGCACTTTGCTGCAGCTCAAAAACCCAAGAGATATATCATGCATTCAAATCAGCTCTGAAATGCATGGGAAACTGCCAAGGACTGCTTGATATGCAGGTAGGACAACTCATTATCAACACAGACAAACAGAGCTATGATGGGAAATGCCTGTAAATGAATTACAGGTTATAAGATATCAGTTGTCATTTAAATAAACAGAAAGAAACATATATATGTGTGTACATTTGTGTAAACAATACATATAAACACGCACATGTACATATCTGTTCCTGTATCACAGCTTTCATTTATGTACTTTCTGGCTGTCATCCATCAGACTGTGTTTGAAAGACAAGAAGAAAACAGTAGGAGTGCGTGGATGTTGTGTGTGGCACAGTATTTTGAAAACTGATTTTTGAAGCAGTTTAAAAGGAACAAAGAAGAAGAAAATAAGAACAGAGAGTTCATCATGGCCCAGCAGAAGGAGGCATGGAGTGCCGGAGACTTCAACAGAGCACTCATGTGCCCCGGCTCCAATGTCCTCCCACAATCTCTGGGAAGCTTCTGGGAATACCTTTGAATACCTTTAGAAAGCTGGTCTTATTTGCTCTCTCCTGCAATCACTTGTATTTAAAATCTCCAACTTCTCCATTATGCTGGCACGTTAGGTGACATTCTGAAATGGTAAAAAAAAAATTAAAAAATCATAAAGCACTGTAAAAAAAGGTAGTTATTTAAAGGTAGGCTGTAGTTAACTACAGTAGTCTCTGAGCTAATCCTGTGCGCAGCTAATTCTGATGTGCAGTGCTCCTGCACCAGGCCAAAAGAAACATACATTCTTTTTGCCTTCCAGGCTCCCCACATAAAATGGACAAAGTAAAAGAATGACTTTCTTGAGTATCTTATAAGAGGGTGGGGAGATGACATGGGCAGACAACTGAATGTGTCCATTCATGCCCTTTGGAGAGAGCAGGGATTGGTGCCAGAGGAGCTGAGACAGTCTATCACACTGACTTCCTGCTAGTCTAGGAAGACCATTTGGCTGGAGGTATTCAGCCTCTCTGACTAGCTGGGCAAAATCTCTACATCGCAAGTCCTTTGGATGAGAAGGGTGATTTTATGGGTTTTGCAGTGTGTAATCGGATGGAGAAACAGCCTTGCTGTCTCCCTCAGGGATTTACCGCAAAAAGAATGTTGAATAGGTGGAGTGTAACAAAGTAATGTTAATCACTTACCTAATGACAGTTATTATGAGTATTAAATAATCATTTTATGTAAACTGGCTATATATACTAATTATTGTTAATCAGCATCATTCTTAATACTGTAGTTCATTGTGAAAGCTCTTGCAGGCTTTGTACTTTAGAAAGATGTGTTCAGCACTGCTTTGAGGAGTACTATGGCTCCACTCACATGAATATTTTAATTTAGTTTCTTTTTGTTTTGTGGACGTGGTGGCTTCACTTGTTGATGTAAATGTGTGCTCGACTACTACATACAGCCTCAATGATAGTGGGACTCATTAACAGTGGGCCTAATTTGTCTTCAAATCTTGTTCAAACTTTTTTTATCAGTTCATTACAACAAAAATGTCATGGATGGTGGTTTTCAATACCAGGATTAGCACTGGTAAGACAGGTCTACCCCAGTGAAATCTGTAAATTAAAATAATTTATTGTTACTGAACAAATGCTGCAGGACCTGGAAGAAATCATTACAGACCATTATTTGAAGTATCATGTCTGAACAACATGCTGGCGTCAGGCTCATTGGGAAGGACATCCCCTCACTGCATTACTGCAGTGCCATAGCATCATGGCTGGACAGAAGAGAAAAACCTCCGCTGGGCAGCACAGGCTGCTGGGACGGTGCCGTTCCCTGCTTCAAATGGAGCCGCTGAGCTCCTCAGGGGAGTCTTAAAGCACTGGGCCCCAGCGAATTCAGCGTTGGATATTGGATGTCATCTCTGCCATGGTGGGATGCTCCCACTGCACCTCACAAGGACAAGGACCACTCCCAAGCTCCCTCCCAATAAACTCCAGCATTGCAGCTGTAGAGGGAGATGAACAGGAGACGTGAGTTTGTGGGGATGAAAAAATCCACTGCATGTTTCTGGACCCATGAAGAAATGCAGCCTCTTGCTCAGCAAGTCCTTTTGGGGTGCCTAAAAACACAAGGAAGGAGCTGGAGAAACAGAGATGGTCCAAGGGTGGGTGCAGAGTCCACAGAGAGCTGATGCTCCCTCAAACTTCAGTGGCATCTGCAGTGGTGGTGGCTGCCCCTCCCAGCCCACACTGTTTGCTCCTGAAGGACAAACGGTGTGTGTGGGAAATGTCTACTGGAAGCACTAGCTTCCTCTCCTCCTCATCAGCCACTCTACTTCTCTCTTCCCAGCAATGGGCTGGAAAGCTCTGGCCTTTTCTCTCTCTTTCTTGACTAAAGGGAGGAAGCAGCTAACACACAGATTTCTTTTAGCATGTACTGTGTTTTGCCCTTAAGTTCAGGAATTTGCATTTCCTCATCTCTGTCATCAGAGACTAAAAGCTCCTTAACCTTGTTGGGGCATTGCAGAGACAGGTGGTACCCAGGAGGCTCACGCAGAGCACACAGATAGCACCACTCAGAGGGCTAGAGACAGGCAGGATCTAGCTCCTTACAAAATGTCAAAGCTTCTATAATGCACAGTTCAGGGCTTACATACTGAACAGATACTTCTAACGCAGCCCTTCAAAGCGTGCCCCTGGGGATACCACACCAGTGCTGCTCCTGCATGCAGCCACGTACACACAGTGCGCGCATAGTGGGATATCCTGCTCCCAGCTACTTCTGCTGCATTCTTGTTTGCTGGTCTGCAGTGAGTGTGCCTAAGAGCTCGGTGTAAGTACCCACACGGAGCCTGGGGCAGGAGTGTTGTCTTTTCCAAGAAAGCGCTTTGCCCAATTGCCTCCTTTTCTGCCTGGAAGCAGCACTGAGGCATCTTTCCAGTTCACTCCTCACAGTCTCCAGAGGGGAGACTGAAATCAGGAGAGAGGAAAAACCCAAATAAATGAAGGGGGCTGGGAGCTCCACCTCATAAAACAGTTTCTGATACAGACCAGAGGAGAATCAGCAAGCACCGTTTCGTCCCGCCGCTCGCACATCCCGGCAGTCGGGTGAGTATGGATGCTCTCTGTTCCCGTGGCTGCCATTCCTCTTCCCAAGCATGTTTCCATGGCAACCGATCCGCCAGGCTTAATCCGGCAGTGCCAGGACCTGCCCGCTCTGCTTTGGTCCTAGTGGCGCTGGCTGGAGGCTCTTTGCCCAGAGACATCCATCTCCTCCTGCTTTTCTGTCTGCGGAGCGGGGCAGGCGGCGTGGGGCTGGGATGGGCTGGGATGGGCCGGCAGCTGTCACCTCCCTGGGACCGCATGCAGGTAGCTTTGCCCTGGCGGGGCGTTATTGCGGAGAGATGTCCCCATGCAGAGCCGACCTCCCTCCTCACCAGCCCAGCGTTCCCGGGGCTCCCCGCTGCAAACCAGCGGGATGTGAGACTCGGGATGCAAATCGGGAACGGCAGCGAGTCACTCCGGGAGGATGAGAGCGACGCACAAAGTCTGATGGGAGGAGGGCTTGGGACTAAAATGCACTTGCCCTGGCATTCAGGCTATGCATCAGGCTATCTGCCGGGGCAGCAGAGACCCTAGCGCCCGAAAAGGGAAGCGCCGTAGAAAGAGACAGTACCAAAACCCAAGCAAATCTTTTCTGAGCATCCCTGCGTGGGGTGGCGCAGGCAGGCAGGTACGTGAGCAGAAAAAGGATTAGCGGGCAGGTGAGGGGACGAGCTGTGCATTTCCCAAGCGGGTAATTATCCTGCTGCCCCAGCACCGCCCCGTCCACAAGCGGGGGAGCACTGAGAGGGGGGTTGCGCTGCCCTGGGTCTCGCAGCAGGTCAGCCTGTGTCCAGCACAAACCTGGCCCCACAGCACCACCTTCACCTCAGCATGGAAAACAGGGAGGAAATAGGGTTTAAAGGAGAAAGCACTAGGCAGGTGACTCAAGTGCCTCTTCTGCTGTTGGCCCCTTTGCTGAGCAAGTTGCACAGACTGCCTGTGATTCAGTCTCCGTTTCCGGAACAGGAATGACAGGACATCCTTATTTCCCAGGGACACTGTGAGAGAAAACTGCATCTTGTAATCTGGCAGACTCATCACCCTGCGGTAACAAGGTTTGCTCATGTACAAACCTTTTCATATAGAGCCTCTGTGCAGCCAAGAAATCTATTGCCTCCTCAGCCGTCGCAGCTTGTAGGCATACAGGGAAGCATTCATCCTGGGAGCTGAGGGGCCTCCTTTTGCTGCTGGCTGCTGTGATGGTCTGGAAATGTAGTGAGACCGAGCAGCACGGGGAAGACAGGGAAACGGTCTGTAAGACAGCACGTACAAGCAGGCTGTGGAAGTCACCGCCACTGGGCGTCACTGCGCCCACGAGTTTGGCAAAATTGAAGCGGTAAGCATTTTCTTAACAAGCTCAACAGAAATATCCAGGCTCGTGGAGAACCATGGTCTTGCTAGCTTCTGTTTTGGAAGTCAGGCCAAGTCCTCGAGGGTTTTCCTGTGGCCAATTATCCCATGCCTGCACTCCTCCTGTTTGTATGGAGGGCTGTGGCCAGCAGCAGGAAAACAGTGCACTGTTCTTGAACCTGATGTCTGCTTCAGGGGCCCCTCTGCTGTTCTGTAGCCTTTTCTAAAAATGCTGTTGCAACCAGGGAGGTTTAAGGGACCTCTTGTACACTGTCTTCTTCTCTGTCCCAGGAAGAGGGACAGGGTCCATGTTGTAGTTACTGCCATTGAATTAAGGGAAAGCTCAGTGCATCTATAACTTGCCATCTTATTTTTTGAAGGGAAGACTTTTGCAAGGTGCCAGGATCCTAAAAGCTGCCAGAGTGCTGTCTGAGACTGATTAAACCTGTTTAAATCTATGCAGGAGAAAATCAATATAACCGTGATCCAAAGTGAAGGATCATGTGGGGTAAAGGCATTGGATTAACAGCAGTGCCGTGACAAGAGATCTTCTCTCAGTGCTGGGATTAAACATACAGCCAGGCTGCTGTACCTGTGAATCACACCACCTTTGCAAGCACTGTTCTTGCCCTTCTTTCTTCTCTTGGTGGATCCATCTGTGGCTCCTGCATTGCCACTTACCAGTGGGAACCAGCTATACACAATGTAATCCATTCATTTCACCCGTACAAGTGCCAACCATATGGATCCTGCTCAGCCACCGCTAACCATCCACCTTCTATTTGTGGTTCATCACCCTTCCTCCCACACTTTTTCTCCACCCTTAAAACTGCTGAACCTGTCCCGGCACCTCCCTTCTGTGCAAAGGACCGGCCCTGGACTTCGCCAGAGGCCAACTTTGCGTGTGAAGAGTAAGTTACCCTCATATCCCTACCCTATTTTTTTTCATCACCGCTGTAGCATGCTCCATTTCCACCCAACAGCAGTAGTTCTCACACCAAACTCCAACACCACTGTTAAAATATTAACATACCACACGCGTTCCAGCGGGCATTAACAGTATCATAGCTCCCTGCTGCAAAGCTGATCTCAGGGGGTTTTGCATTCTCATGTACAAATTTCTCCTCTCCCAGTAATCAAGAGATGATTTTCAGTGTCAAAGCCCCACATACTAGGCAGGTTTGCCACAGCTTTTGTGAAGTGGAGGAAGGTTTGGCCTGCGTGCTCTGCTGAAACAGCAGTCAACGTGTTGAGAGAGGGAGAAAAGACATTTTTTCTTCTTGGTTCATTGTTCACCAGCTAAATCTCACTTCTTTTTTGGCCCTCAGGCCTCCAGCATCGCTGCCTAGCCCATTCTTCAGACGCAGGTCTCCGTGCGGTCCTTGCTGGCGGCCCCCATCACCCAGCAGCTGGAGGTGCAGCCAAGGTGTGGGAGAGGAATGCAGCAGCTTAGAAGTGGTTGGGGAAGAACAGAACAAGGACAGCGAAAGACAGCAGCCATTTCAGTGTAATTACATTACTTGTTTTCAGGGTTGGTACTTAAGTAATGGTAAGACTGCACACAACGCTGTAAATCTCTCCTTGACCATAAGCATATGGAAAGTATTGTGGCATAAATTAACTTCATAAATTATGGTTTCTCTGTTTTCACTCAGTCCTCCCTTCTCTTGATGATTAATACTTCACTTCTACCTCATTTCATGGGCTTTCTGCTTCGCCATACAGGAGGCATGAGAGCAACGAATCCCAAAGGACTCAAATTCTTCTGCAAAAGGACTTTTGGGCTTCCCAAGTATCATCAAGAACATAAGGAAAACAAAGAACTGTGCTGAGACAGAAACAGATGGCCGTGCTGTAAAAGAAATAGCACGCGCTAATGCCTTTTCAGAGCTGGGACCTGTGCTTTACTCCTTGCTCCTGGGATGAGGTCAGTGAGACAGTGACCTGGACATTTGTGTGGTGCTTCCAGGGATGCCTTGACACTTGATGATGAACACAGCCATGGGCTGGGAAGGGTTGTCAGATGCACTTTTCTCATTTGAGACAAGGTACAGCTCTGAAGCACATTGCCTTCAGGCTGCTCGCAAGGTCTCCAGTTCCCAGTTTGCTGCTGCACCATCCACAGCTTTGCTCCTCAACCTTCCCATCCCCCTTGTCAGGGTGTTCATCACACCTGCCCTTGCAGCAGCTTCGAGTCCTCTGAAGGACACGTCCTTCTCTGCTTTGACAAGGAGTCTTTATTGTGATTTGTGCTACACCAGGGCTCACAGCCACTCAAGATCTCCCATCTAGAGCTGGTCACAATGAAGATTTCATGTCCCATCACAAAATGTTGAGATTTAAATGCTTTTATAGTAAAGGAGGCAGAAAAGGGCAAATTTATTTCCTTTAACTTAAATGGCATGCCAGGGAGATTCGCTCAGCTTTGGTCCTTCTCTCTTTCCTCTTTTCTCTTTTTTGCTTCTCCATTAAGTAAGGTAAATATCATTTCAAATAATACAATAAAATTCCCAATAAGAAATAACTTCAACTTTACATACAGGGGGTATACAGGCATATTTGATGGTAAAATACATGGAAGTGGTGAAGAATACATTCCTGTGCTGATGAAGTGCTGTCTCCCTGGAAAAAAGGGGGGAAANCTGTGCTCAAACCCTTTCTAGCATGCACTTTGGCAATCGAGGTGAGCCCCAGTTTGTGTAGGAGCTGTCTTGCTGTTCAGCTGGGGCAGAATATGAGGGGAATGTTGCGTCTACCTTGGTTTAATTAAATCACTTTATCTTCTTGACCAAGATGAAGGCTCAGCCCTTCTCCCGTCAGAGACAGAAGACAGAAATGGATAGGGAGGGAGAGGGGAGACAGAGTGTGGGATTTTCCCATTGCAGTCCCAGGAGGGCCATATTTCTGTAGCCAGGGTAAGTTACAGACAGAATCTGTCTGAAGATGGGAATAAATTTTTGAGGTTTCCCCCTTCAAAAGTTTCATATTTTCCATGCAGAGAGATGAAGTTGGGATATTTCCCTTTGGAGGTCTGTGGGTCTTTGAAGTGGCTTCCTAAGTTTAAAATAGATATAAGGCAGAATGAAAAAAGAGGCAACTTACACCATTGCCTTTAATATGACAAATAGTACAGATTCCGTTTAATAACTAATTGCAGCATCAATGCCATTCTTGGCCAGTTCTGCCACACAAGGATTTTCTCTGTTAGCTTTCACTACCATTTTATTCTGCACTCTCATATATATTTCTGACTGTTTCATGGCCTTGTAAATGCGCTTCTTGCTTGGCATACGGATAATAACGGTGGGCAGAGAGGCTGCTTCAGGAACATGGCCTTTTCTGAATGTTACATATGATTTAGCAGAACCATACCTAGTTCACCCATTGCTCCTATCAGGTGGCATTATTTTCACAGCAGTCACTGAATTATCAGTAGAAGCAGAAATGAGGGTCAGCTATTTTTCTTTCAGTTACCCCTGAATTTAATTTAGTTTATCAATCAGGGTCCAGAGCATCAAATATCTGCCCTGCAAGTAAGAAATGTGTCATGCAAAATTATTCTCTTGGCCTCAAATTTTACACACCCAGGGTCTAAAAACGTCTCATATTTAGACCAAACACATTTTTCCTTTTTTCTTAATTTTTCAGATGAAATGTCTGAACAGCCTATTTAAATCAAACAAAACATTTCTAGAAGCCTTCGTCGCTTAAGCTGCCATAGGCACATTAGCTTTTCACCGAAAAGCTTGATAGTGGAAAGGTTTTCTCCTATAACTCAAGATGTTAATTTTTAGTATCCTTCTCTCATTAGATTAAGTTTTAGCTATGTGCTAGATAAAAGTTCTACAGTTCCCTTGAGATGTGTCTCTTCTAGTCTCTTTTAAACAGGATACCTACTATTGGGTTTGGCCTTTTAAACTACGTGGTAAACTATACCTTCAGTCCTTTTTCTAATATATTCGTGAGAAAGGGTTTCTAATATATTCGTGAGGGGGTGTCTTTTGTGTTCTTTCTTCACTTAATTGATAATCTTTTGAAAGAGTAAGGGCAAAAGCTGAGCAATGCCGAATAAAGGGGCTTAATCACACTTTTTAACCATTTACTCTGTATCTGCTGGTGTTGCTCTGTATTTACTTCCACTGTACTAAGAACATTTGGATGAGAAGACGACTTTGTTGAATATTTAAACTGCCACTTTCTTCAAGTAAGCTGTAAAATCGCATAACAAACATGTTTGAGATTTCTAGAAATCTTTCAGAAAAACCTTAGAAAATTCCTGCTTAAAAGGGTTTGAGAAATAATTAAAATAAGCAAAATCCTTTTAAAACCAATAAAAATAATTTTTTTTTTAGGCTTATGGAAAGGAAAATGGACTAATCTTAAAAAAAGTTAGGAAAAATATGCTACAAAGCCTTGGAACCCTCAGTTGACATAAGGGCCATCAATCTGCTGAAATGAGAATTTTGTTAGCTGCTTTATACAGACAACAAGTTTTCCCTCCCCCCTCCCCACCCCCTTATGTTGCATGCACATTCTTGTTGGCACCAGAATATTCTCTTGTCTCCTTTAAGAGAGAAAAAAAAAGCAGTACAAATTCATTGTTATGTCACTTGGAACCAATGACAAATGGACCTTTAAATGTATGACAGTCAGAAAAATTTGGCAGACTTTTTGAAGACAAAAAGAGAAGGAGGTCAGGGTTAATTTAAACACAGAATTTTAGCTTCTAACCACTTTTGATCTTATCTTGAGAGAAATTATTTAATGGATTATTGCATGGAAATAGAAAGAGCTGGAAAAACCTTTAAAGTCATCTGACACAGCATTGAATTTCCCTCATATTTTTGAGCATCTGTCTTGAAAAAAAAATGAAGCGTCTATAAATTCAGCCATGAACCTCAGAGGAAAAAAATATCTGTTCAGAGCTTTGTTGCTGATGAGTGGGAATTATCTCAGAAATAAGTTTACTATGTACAAATCCCTTGCACATGGTACAGTGAGAGGGTTATTCTGCAGTAAATACACCAAAACAAGCTTTGAATTTGCAGTGGGACATCAGTGAGACAGCCAGGGCTGGTTTTATTGCATATTGTCTGTGCCAGAACACCCAATGAACTTGCATCTTGCACACTCTTTCCTCCCTCTTTAGCTACCTGTGACACTAATTTTAATTCTGATATGGTTATTATTCAACCAGACTTCTTTAGAGTTTGGTTGTGTGCTGAAGGCTGGTACACCGTTGCTGTGGAAAAAAGTCTCTCGGTTGTATTGGACTGCCTAACTCTCCTCTGCTGAAGGCTGAGGGTTTGTGCTCTTTGCTGGTTTAGCGATGGTAGTCAATACCAAAATATGGTAAAAGTGTGAGGTCTCCTCTTTCCCAGTCTCACACAGAAGGTAGTCAATCACTGACAAGCTATATTTCAGCTGATTGTTCCTCAGAAGTAAAATATCCCAGAAGAAGTGCATGGGCTATCTAGTACTCCTGGAGGAGCAGGAGGATATGTATGTATGGAAAGGCATACATTTGCCCTCTTTGCAAAGAAGATAGCAAAGAGATATGGGGCAGTTTTACAGGGGCTGAACATTTCTGCCCAAGCTGGTCCTTGTCATCCACTTCCACTTTCACCCTTTGCATTTTCAGCAGTGTGAGCCCTCTTGGGGGCAGGAGGGGGCAGGAGAGCTTTTCCCAGTTTTCTCCAGTTTAGCCTCTGTACGCAAGCCAGTTCTGCAGGGAGGCGTGGAACTACAGCGTAACCATGACCTGGAGAGCCACTGGTGGGTCTGTCAATGCTTCTGGTCATTTTGATCATTACTGCACAGAAACTAAAAATTATAATTTGCTTGTCTTAGTCTGCTGAAAATTTAGCCTAGGTGCTGCAACTGTTTATGGTCATTAGAACCTTAATAGCACCATGCAAGGAATTAAGCACCTACTCAACAATGGCAAAGTTGTTGCTTAGACTTTTGTCTACAAACTCTGCTCAATCTGCAACTGTTTTATTTACTCTGATTTTTCTTCTGTATGTGAAGTTCCCACTCCGTACAGGCCTAAATATCTTCTTATCTTCTGTTTAAACCTATGTGCTTGCTATATGTCAAAGCATATCTGATGTCTTCCTCAGCAAGTAGTTTCTTTGGTATCTTTTTCTGTCTAACTATTGTTACTTGCTGCTAGATTGCGGAACTGGAACTCCTGTGGCAAGAGGCCACCTCATTAACCTTGGTTTATATTGTGTCTGTGGCGTAGAGTAACCCTGATCTTAGCCTCAAAAATCTTCCAGTTTTAGGCATGGTGGCAAACTGGAAAACTCCACGTGTAGGTATGGGGAGGTCAGTAAGCTCGCTGGGTCTCAGAAGTACCCTGTGTCACTATAAACCTTTCTTATTCAATGGGTCTTGCTACCCAGATTACGTGTTGATGCAAAATTACAGTCTTCACCACTACAGCTGTACTGGTAAAGTGTTTTATGCATTGACTCTGCCAGTGGAAGGAAGAACTTTAGAGTATCTTTCAGGGTAGTTTCTGAGTGAATTCTAATGAATGAGGAGTGGGAGAAATACTGGCAGTCCAAACTCAAGGAAGTCAAATTAAGAAAATGCAAGAGAGAAAGAGGCTTTCAGATGAACTGTTTAATTGTTTTCTGGGTACATTAACAGTCAATTTCCTATTCACTGGGTATTCAACAGAAATAACATTTATTTTTGTACCCCTATGTCCATTCTTATTCAAATGTCAGGGCTCAGAAAAAATACGCCTAACATATCTTTTCATCAGCCTTCCGGTAAAATAAGACCAGGATCATGATTATTGGTATTTTGAAAGTGGCAAATGGGGGAAAAAGTCAAAGCAATGCTCTAAGAACTTTTTAGCCAGATAAATAAGGGAGAAGTTGTCCTTAAAGTTGTTCTTACATTTACATTATTGGTGATACAAATTACAAAATTATAGAAGTCAAGAAGTCTGTTTCAGCTTTTGTATGAATTAGGCACATCCAGAGTTTTCCACTTTTTGTCCCAATTGTAATTTGCTGCATTAGCTTCATTTTCTTAAAGCTTGCTTTGCATTTTGACCACCTTTCAACTGAACAGTTGTTTGCAAATTACTTAATTTAATGAATACTTCACTCGCTCTTGCCTTTCTTATTAGCCCAGGAAATCTGAGTTGGTGTACTGGGAAAACCACGCTCTGAGTGTGATTAGCAAATATAGTGCAGGGCTTGGTCTTGTTTTAATTAGAAAACATCAAGAACTGTTATCAAATCAGAACAGTGGATTTTTTCCATCCATTTGATACTGTTATAAATCATACAGTATGAGACTGTCACGACTTAGGAGGTATGTATTTTGAGTGTCTCCAAGTAAACAGCAGTCCAAGTAAGAAGTCTGCTTTCAGTAAGGAGTCATATTTAACAAGAAGACATACTTACCAAATTGTAATTGTACAAAGTTTTCTACCAGTTAAAGTTCACAGAGTATAATATGCATCTTTCATATACAGGGGCAAAAAAAGGTGAGTTTTTAAAATGTTAATTTGCATGAAGAAAGAGACTCCCTGATGTAGACTATGTCTAGTTTCTCATAAATACACAGACTTTTGCACTGTATTTTTTAGGCTTCTGAATTTTTTATCTGGTATCATAATAACCACATCTGTCACATTTTTTTCCAAGTACCATATCTCAGAATAACATCAAGCACTTTTCAATCAAGATGAATGCTTATGGAAAAAACCTGACATTGTCTGTTGTAAGGTGATTATTTTATTTCAGTTTCAATTTTTTGGTGAAAGCATCAAAAATCTTAGTTTTTTTACCGTGAATGCTCTAAAAACATCACAAACACCAGTTTCATTTTAACAATTAAAAAAAACCCAATAGATAAATTAGGAGGAAAAACGTTTTTAAATACTCCTGTTTAGAATTCACTTAATTTTTTAAAAAATTCATGGAACTCGATATTCTTTATAATAAGAAATTCAACTACCGACCAAGCTGGAAAAGTGTTTATCACGAGCACAACACAAAAATAATTAAAAACCCCCCAACAACCCAGCAACACACAAAGCAAAATTCTTATCTTGGAATACCATATCAGATGGAATTCAGGTAAGATGTGGATTCAAGGTAATAAAAAAATAAATTCAAGAAGCCTGCTGTCCTTTTGAAGGATTAAATATAGAGGAAAAATAGTTTCACCTGCCACAGTTTGCTTTACCTTCCTTTGCATTTCTTCATATAAGTCTGGTGGCCTGTACTGACAGTAGTCCTGTAAAACTCTCCTGGGTGTATAGCCAGTGTCTCCATTAACTGTCTGTCATTTGGGATTAAGGACACCTTGCCCACTTCAAAGGGGTCTGCAAATCACATCAAGGCCAGGCTGGACGGAGCTTTGAGCAGCCTGGTCTAGTGGGAGGTGTCCCTGCCCAGAGCAGCAGGGGTTGGAACCAGATGATCTTTGAGATCCTTTCCAACCCAAACTATTCTATGATTCTATGATTAAGGAGAAAGTGTTGCAGTGTTGGAGAGGAGGGTTACAGGTGACCTGAGTGCCAATCCTTCCCTCCTCTGCCTTTCACTTAATTTCCAAAGTTGGTTTGCCTGAAATCAGGTTGCCTGCACTGGAACTGCTCCATCACACGGAGTTTCTCTGATGTCTTCCTAAGTAGATGTTTCTCCATCTATCTCTATAAATTATACCTCTGATACAACTATTCCTAGATGTGTCAGCGTTCCCTACAGTTAGGGGTAAATGTCATTCCTGATGGGTATAGTGCGAGTGGCAGGCGGTTTCTGTAGGCAGTAGCTTGTGGTTACGGATTCCTAGCAGGGAAGTGACTTCAGCTTTCGCTGCAGCCATAGCAGGATGGACACCAAAAGCTCGTGCTGAGCATCTCCTCCTGACACAGGTGGCTGGTGAGGTCAAAAAGTGCTTGAGAGCAAAGTAGGGCAGGGCTGGGAACACAGCATCAAACCTTTTTCCAGTTTATCAAATATTGAATCATGTAATCATAGAATCATTTAGAGTGGAAAAGACCTTTAAGACCCTCAGTAAGTTTGCTGATGACACCAAGCTGAGTGGAACGGTTGACACACTGGAGGGAAGGGATGCCATCCAGGGGGACCTGGACAGGTTTGAGAGGTGGGCCTGTGCAAACCTCTTGAAGTTCAACCAGGCCAAGTGCAAGGTCCTGGACATGGGTCATGGCAATGCCAAGCACAAATACAGGTTGGGTGGAGAATGGACTGAGACCAGCCCTGAGGAGAAGGACTTGGGGTGTTGGTGGATGAGAAGCTCAACATGAGCAGGCAATCTGCACTTGCAGCCCAGAAATCCAACTGCATCCTGAGCTGCATCAGAAGAAGTGTGGCCAGCAGGTCGAGGGAGGNTGGTCACTGAGTCCAGCTGTAAACATATACGTCACTACATTTTAATTTCAATGTTCTAATTAACCACCACTTTAACCTTACTAAGACTTTGAGCATATGGGAACTCCATCAACACAGTGAGTGCCAAAATGAGCTATTTCTCTTAGGTCTGCACTTTAGTCCTGTTCAGATAGATGTAAACAGGTCCACAACTGCAAGGCGTAAGGGAGATCTTGGGATGTAAAATCGTCCATTAACAGAGAAGCACATCTGCTGAGAGATCATGCCTTTGTGAGGTGCATTTCAGTTAAGGTAATCAGACAGAAAATTCAGAACCATCCTGCTCACAAGGTTTGTACAACCCGCTCCACTGAGAGAACGTGAAAATGAGCAATGTTTGTGAGCTGATTTAGAGAAAAATTATTAAAAAGTTAATATTTAAATTAATAGATGTTCCTTAATGAAACGTATTTGATATATTTAATAACTGTATTGTCAGACACATAATTTAAGTGTTTGTTAAATGATGGATTATTTACTGTTTGATAAATGTCATTTAAAGAAAAACTTTAAAAATAGAATTCTTAGCTTGATGATGTCCCACTAGCTCTTCTACCAGCAACACTGCAGACCCTAAGCACTAAAAGATTTTAAAAATGCACTTGAGCAGGATTCCCCACTAGTGACTAGCTTGAAACTGGATTCCACACTTCCTATGAGTGAGACACCGGTTATGCTGAGCCTCAGCTGCACATCTGTGTTACGGGATCAATAACACTTGAACTACCATTTGCCACAGAAGCAAAATAAAGCTTAGGCTGTGCTTAAGTAGACATAATGTGAGCAGTGCCACTGATAAAGCTGGGAATAGCCGACAGTGCAGACGTAATCACGTAGTTCGCTGGGCTGCTGCCTTCTTGTGTCTCTGTCACAATCCTTGATCTTCCCACAGTCAGAAATGAGCCTTTCCATTTAACCCCTCCATATATCACTCCTACCAGGAGTCTGTGCCTGTCTAATTTAATGAGAATGGCCAATTAACCTGGTGTTTTATATTGGTAACAAAAGTGAGTAAACCTAACATTGCAGTTTTATTTTTTTTTTTTCCCAAAGTAATTTTCCAAAGCTCCTTTATTAAAAAAGGGATTAATGACATTGGGTAATCCAATATTGGTCTGGTACACTGTTAATTTCCTTTACCCAGTTATGTCAATTAAATACAAGCCATTACTGCAACCGCTCAGTCTGTTCTAATGAGTTATGCATTGATTTATAATGAAAATTATTTTTTTTTAAAGATTAAATGTAACTTGGGAAAAATGGTTAGAAAGCCTGACAGGACACACATTTCTGTTTCATTTAGGCAACATATTAACTTTTTCCCCTCCACGGCTGCTACAAGTGTCTAGAAACATACAATGAGATGGTTAATTACAGTTGTGATTCAACAGTTGGATCCACATGGGGTCTCTGCAGAGATACTCAAAGGTGAGGGTGAATATCAGTCCTAATTGTACTGCGTTTTGAGAACAGCACAGACGGGGGATTGCTCTGAGGCTGTTCTCCATGCATTTCAAATGGCTTCTTGTGAGAAACACTTTTGCAACCCAGAGGTCTAGTCCATGTGTGGAGGGAGTAATGTGCTCCTCTGGCTGTATGCGCTGTTACTGCTCGGCGTGCATAGATCATGATGCTGCATTACATAAAAAAAATCATAAATATGGGAAAGAAGTTCCGTGTTGGCACAGTGCTTCGAAGTGCCTGCACACACAGACATTGGCGTTTTGTCTTGTTTCTCAGCGAGTCTATTTTCAAGGCAGGGCCAAGAGCTGTAATTTCCATTTAGCAGTTGCTTTCCAGAGTAATTTTCAGGTCTATAGAACAGGCTTGAAGGTTTTATTTGAGCACATGTGGCACAGTTGGGATGTATTTCAGAAATACCTTCCAACAGCCAAAGCCATTAAAAACATTTGCAACAACCTGTACCAAAACCTAGCTATGTAGCTGGGCAGAGTTTGAAGCTAAATTCACTTCTTCATTAATTTGGGTCGTAGACTTTATAACTGATTAGGAACAAGGAATGTGGCCTCCTGGACATTAACAAGTAAGAAAAAAACAGAGAAAAGAGATGGAGCTAAAATCAACACATCCTTGGTGTGTCATGGGTAATGTGCACCTAAAGAGAGCCAGGGAATGAGGTCTCTGCTGGGACCACCACCCTTACATGGTGGATGAATCCCTAACTCAAGGAAGTGTCCACAGGTCTAGCAACACAGGCAGTCTCCTCTCCATCAGTGAGACACTTCCCAGGCAGTGCAGCCCCCCTCACCGAATACCACCGGAGCACTGGTCAAATCACGATCTTGAGCATCAGACCAAACATGTCCTGGCTTTAATGAGGAAAACCAGGCCTGGCTCCTCCGTCAAAACACTCCATCACTCCGCCACAGCACGCCATGGAGGGGATTGATTACACCAGAGCACTGGAGAAATTCCTCTTCTCCAATCAGCAAGGTGATCAGTTTTAACTAACAGTCCCGCTCCTACGATTACCTGTTACACAACTACATTTCAGAGATGAAATAACTGTCAACAGTTGGCTATTTTTTCTGCTATTTTGAATGAAAAAAACCAAGAGGAGCACCAGACCTAAACTTTGGGCCCAGTTCATGTTTGCTCCTGTCTCTTTGCACAAAGAAGCCTGCTACAAATAGCCCCTGAGATTATCTTTAAATCTTTCCTAAGGATCTGCTCACAGAGCAGAGATTTTTTCACACTCGAGGAGATCTATCACCTCTGAAACTGCAGAGAAAAACAGGAAAAGTGCGATGGGTGTAGTAAGGCTAAGGCAATCCTACATACCAGTGAAATTCCAGCTCTGTGCAAGTTCTGGAAGCAAAGCTGCTTCCAGAGACCTGTTGTTCTTCTGCTAATGAAGGACTGATTGTTCCTGGGCTCCACATTAAGCCTCTAGTGGCCAGCTTCACTCTTCAGTGCGTTGCAAGGCTTCTCCTTTGCATCTCCTGCTCCAGGTGCTCAAGCTCGTCCCAGTTCCAGTGCATTTCAATCACAGGCATTAAGAACAGTTGGTGGTCATCACTAAGGACGCATGTTAGAGCCAGGACTTCAACCTGGAGGTGCCTCCATATCAATAAGAAAATTGTACAATCGTCTGCATTTGCAGAAATACAAGTTATGAGAGACGCAGATGACATCAGTCCTACAGAAAGTTATCTTGAAAATAAGTATGTGAAAAAAAAATTAAAAGTTTTCTTCAGTGGCAAAGCCACAAAAACCTCTACATCTCTTTTTCAAAAGAATTCTTTTCTTTCAAAATAACCATATTTAACTGTTTTCCTAGGGGAAAAAAAGTAAAACATTTGCATTTTTCCCATAGAGCTCAACACAGCAATTATTTGGCTCTTACTTGCCTTTTCTGAGGTAGCATTTTTTCCTGTGATAAAGCATAAATGGAATTAATTTGCAGTCAGTCTTGTTTGCATTTGTGCCTGGGCAGAGCTTGACAAATGGCTTGGGAATTTAATGATGGTTTGGTTACCTTTATAACATTTGAACAAATCGGAGCTTGTTTCATCCTGTCCCTGCTGCCAGGAAAAAAGAAAGTAAAACAAGCAAAGTCACCTAAGGCTTTCTTCCCCTCCAGAGTGGTATGTAATCCCATAATACTTGAGACACTGTACTATGCTATTTTTTTAATAGAAGACTGCTTTAATGTCCTGTATAAAAAAGTATCGTGTATATGCTCAGAGGGTTTTGAGTCACGCTTTTCAACTGATAAATAGTTTACCATACTAAACCTCACGGTATGGAGCATTTAATGCCTAATATTACAGATTTTTGTAATTTGCACTTGACTTATATAGAATCTCAAGCAGGCCAAAAGTGTTATTTTAAACTCTGTTTGAGCTTAATAATTGCGCCAATACTCAATCAGTGCCAGATTTTATATGTGTCTGACTGAATAGGCCATCCACTCTGATGCTGACACAAACGTATCCAACAAGACAAATTTCACTCCTAAGAAATCACTAGAAGCAGGTAGCTATTTATAAATTTTGAATGCCAGAAAGAGCTAATATGATAATTTAGTCCAAATTTCCGTGCAGCATAAAATGTTGAATTTAAGTTATTTCTGAATCATGTGTTGATTTGTTTTGACATATATCAAATACTTTAGATAGACAAATGTAAACAATGTAAAAACTTTCTAGATATAATTCATCAGGAAAAAAAAATATGTTTTTATCTCCTTATTTAAAAAAAAAGAAAAAGAGGAAGGGAAGCTATAACCTTTAAAAATAATGATTTCAGGTGGATATGCAGTCTGAAATATGTGATAATGTGGTAAATAGTTAAAGTCATAAAATTGGCTCAGATTCATAATCATCCAAATATAGACATTTTAATACAGCATTCTGTTTAATGTAAGGACTGTTTCAACATATACAGACATATAAATTGTATGTATCTCAGGAGCGTGGTATTTTAAAGTTAAGTCAGTGCCAGTGAAAGCCATTAAACTGACAACACTGGAGGCCAATAGCCTAAATTTACCTGAGTGTCTGGTGTAGTTTGGACTAAGACCATGAGAAACATGTTGTCAAAGGAATTTAAACCTGAGAAGATCTGAGATTTGATGAGCTACTGCCAGAAACACAGGAAGCTAAAATAGTGTCCAAACCAAATAACTGGAGACCTAATGTCTCTTCCCTTCTGCAGCTTCACCCTCTTCCCTTTCTGGAAGCACCTGACAAACGGTGGCAGTTTCTTTGATGAAGATCACATAGATATCTTTCTCCATGTCTTTTGTGCCTTTCAAGGTAGAAGAGGCCTTTTCAGCACAGATCTAGCCTTCCCTCCCTCCCAGAAGCCTCTATACAATGTGCTGTATTATACATATTTCCTTCCTTCCTTCCTATACATATTCTTCATTAGCTATGAAAAACAGTAGCCACCCAGAGGATAAATCCTGACTCTCTACATCAGCATGTGTCATCCATGGCAGTAACCATCCAAAGTGTCCAGCCTTCCTTTTTCTTACTGTAAGTATTATTAAATAGGAGAAAATTCCCTGCAGAGATTCTACCTTTTTGCCATCAACACTGATGACTCCAGCCTCTCTAAGGAGGACTCTGTTCCTCCACCTGTATTTAGGTCTCTAAGCCAAAGATGAGGACAAGAGGGGAAGGGGGTGGGGGCGGTTCACCCTTTCTTTCACAGGTTGAGGAATCTATTCTTCCTATCTTTTCTCTCCATGGCATACAGCATCTGGAGTGGCCATGACAGACCACTGGCTGAGACTGAATGGATCTAGCAATATCCAAGTATCTCCCTGTTGGTGCTCTGTGACAATGTAATGGCTACTTATCTTTAGAAGGTGCATCCGTTCAGCCTGTATCTAATGAATGGAGGTTTCCAAAAGAGACTGGCTCAGAGGAGACAGGTCATGTCCTGGCACTCACTTGTACTGTGGAAGAAGCCTCACCAAAACTTCTGGATGTGGAACACATCTTCCCTCAAACTAGAAGCTGCAAGATGTCCACAGAAAGTTGAAAATCATGAAAGTTGGTGTGGTGTCAAGGGCAGACTGGAAGCTGTTCACGGTCCAGGGAAAAGGAGGGTTTACCACAAGCAAAGAGGTGTCTGAACCAGGAACAACCTGAGTAGCTGATGCCTGGGAGGTTTCTGTGGGAAATATAATTTGCTCCTGCCCTTATTTTCACACTTACTTAGGCCACCATTGAAAGATATGAGAGCAGATGGACCCTCAGTCTGACCTATTCTAGCCGCTCCTGCACTCCTGTGTTCTGACCTGTTGTGGAATTGAAAACCAGACTGGGTAAGCTGTAGGAAAGGTGCAGGATTACATAAAAGAAGGGACAACCAGTCAAAACTAGGCGCATGTACTTTAAAAGCCGATCATAAGTAAAGTTCGCATTTTCTTGGCTGAACTGTTTCACCTTCCAATACTAATTCTGTCTTCATTATCCAGGTGACTTTGCTTTTGACCAGTAAAGTGTCTCTTGATCTTTTCAGCTATATACTGAAAACATATATACATATGTGTTCTGTATATAGCTGTATATATATATATGTAGCTATATACAGAATACACATATATAGATGTATTCTGTATATAGCTATGTATATAAATATAGATGTATTCTGTATATAGCTGAGTGTGTGTATATATATATACACAGCTATATATACTACATACTGTATATATACAGACAGGTATATACACATATATATAGCACATACACATATATATAGCACATATATATATATGTGCTGACGACACAAAGCTGGGAGGGGTGGCTGACACCCTGGAAGGCTGTGCCACCATCCAGAGAGACCTGGACAGGCTGGAGAGCTGGGCGGAGAGGAACCTCATGAAATTCAATAAGGGCAAGTGTAGGGTGCTGCACCTGGGGAGGAATAACCCCCTGCACCAGGACAGGTTGGGAGCTGACCTGCTGGAGAGCAGCTCTGAGGAAAGGGACCTGGGAGTCCTGGTGGACAACAGGATGGCCATGAGCCAGCAATGTGCCCTGGTGGCCAAGAAGGCCAATGGCATCCTGGGGTGCATCAAGAAGAGTGTGGCNTATGTTCATAGGTAAGAAAGACACCATCCAGTCCTGTGGAGCAGCTTGAGTCCCATCTGACTGGCAAATGCACAGCATGGTGCTTTTCATGAAAGCACAATACAGGTCAAGGTCTTTCCCTCCCTTATGCATTTTGCAAGACAAAATAACTGTTGTAATGGTAATAGTAACAACAAGTTTCATAGAGTAGGAGGAAAAAAAATAGTAGATTAATATAAAAAATAGACCTGAATACCAAGCTGAGAAAACACCAATACCTAGAGAAACAAAGTTTTCGAAGGAGGCCATAGCCAATGATAGGTATAGAAATATGGGAATATATAAAACAGGAGAGGCTAAGCTCTGTATTTTCCCTTTGATTCCTTATGAGTTCTCCTGACTTGCTACCTGGTTCCTTTTATTGCCTGAACAGAAGTGAGTCTCGACATCTTTTGAACTGCTTGATCCAAGCAGTGCTATAGTCTCACCAACCCAAAGGCCAGAATCAACCTGCCTAAATTTATCCAGTTCTGTGGTGCTGTATCTTAACAAAGGACAGATGATCTACTCTTCCAAGTTGTGTTTCACATTTTGTACTTCTGAACACATGAAAACGTAATGCACAAAGAGAAGGACAAAAATCACTGACGCTGGTGATTGAACTCACCATTATGCCAATGTTTGCAGACATCCATCTTTGCGGTAATTCTTTGCTCTAAAGAGCCCAACTTACATGTGTCTGATGAGCCAAACTAATGCCTATGACAGAAGCAGGTTCTTCTTTTTCCTCTTCAGGGAATATCTGATCTTACAATTTGTAATTGTAACACCCTTCCCGAGCTGGCATTGCCTACTGTCACTAAGGATGTCTCTCATTGCCTCTGCTGAAACTTAAAACACTAATGTGACTTAAAACACTAACGTGACTTTCAATGTGGTCACCACATGAAAGCTTGTGAAAGGACTTTTTTCTTTGAGGGTCATTTTATGGCTGCCTCAAACAGAGGCATGGGGGGCAGTTTACCAGCATGGTCGTCTTCACAGCTTCTGTATGTACTCTTATAAGTGAATCTACGTGAAAGAATCCTTTCCTTTCTACTTCATCCCACCAGAAAAAAAAAATACCTGTATATTGAAGGAACTCGCTCTGTCTGTAGGTTGTTTAGCAGGCAACCTTCCTTCCCCCTCCCCACTTCCCTTGATTTGTCTAAAGGCCATCATCTCTTTGTGGAATTACTTCTACCGTCACTAATTGCTAAGCTTCAAGGACAATGTTTTTATAATTGGACACTAGCCAAAACAACAAATGTATCTAAACTTCTCAACCGTGTACCTATTGGAAATTTTACTGCTGCTTAACCTCAAGGAATTCAGCTTTGCTTTGAAACAGTTCATTGTTTTGAGTCAGACTTACTTTTAGTTTCCTTTCATCATGTAAGGGAAAGTTCTGCCAACTCCATAGAGCTGGTGAAGGGCATAATTATAATGGATGAATATATCTCATATCCTCATTTAAATGTACACTTTCACTCATCATGTCTCAAATTTTATGCTCCACACAGCTGAGTTTGCCTAAATCCTTGGATTTAACACACTGTAAGAAATCTTAGCTCAAAATGAAAACCAGTTAAGGGACTAGGCTATTATGAGAGCAAGGCTGGGCTGCTGTGACCAGTGAAATCAGTAGGAGTCTTTCTTCCTGACTTTAATGGATGTTAGATTGGGTAATGGGTGAAAACAAGTATAATTGCCTGAAAAGCCTGTGTCTGTCAGCAGGACGAAGAGTATGAGGTCCATGCTCAGACTGACAAGGAAGCCATGCTCAGATGTGTTGACTCCCACTCCAGAGACAGATACCATTTTGTGAGACAGCTTTAAATTTCACTGCTTTTAGTGTAAATGGGCAAAGGAAGACAAGGAATAGATTAATATCCCCATGAAAACTCATGAACTGTTTATCCAACTCAGAAAGCAAAGCAAACCACACACACAAATCCTTTCAAGGCTTTTATACTTCAAGACATGATCTATTGGTTCAGTATGAAATTGGAGCAATTTCCATGACAAATGCTGCCAATAATCTCTAAATATTTCTTTCAAAAGTCAGTGGGAGCTGAGACAGTCCAGAGCACCACACCATCAGGCTATTTCCCTCTTCCCTGCATACATACAATGTGAGATGAGACCTTTACTTCTATACATCCCATGAAAGATGTCCTCGAAGAAACTGCCAGTGACATTAGTATGATCAAAGCATGGGGGATGCTCCCAGGGGAATAAAACTTGGACTCAAAAGGTTTCTGGCCCTCAAGGACAGCACACCCTTAACAGCAAGGAATTCCTCCACTAACGTATTACAGCCATCTGTGTCCTTGCTCCGCTTCAAGGCCTTTGCTTCAACAGAAGACGTCACACTCAAGCAGCTGTTTGTGCTTACAGACTCGTGACTGTACACAGAGGGACCTGCCCAAGCATGTCTGCCATTTAATTGCTGTGCTTTTTTGGCATGATAGGAAAGTGATACAGGTTTTTCCTGAGCATCTAGGAGAAACACGTATTTCATCTGACACTGGCTCAATGTCATGATAACCATCTCCATAGTATCTAAACAGCTTCTAAGATTTAAATCTTCCTCAGTTCAGAGCTCCTGGAACAGAGCATTCTCCTTCCTCATACTTTCTCTCGCTGTGTGCTTTATTTCAGGCACTATAGCTAAGCAGAACAGGTCACAACACATAGAACATCAGTTGCATTTTCTTTTAAAAAATGGGAGAAATAGCTTATCTTTGGATCAGCAGATGAAGAATCTATCCTTGAAAAATGTTGGACTTCCTCACTTTCAATATTATTCTGAATTACATTACAGTTATAATCTTTTAGGGACTGCAGTTGTACTCTTTCACTGGCATGAAGTAAATAAAAAGGAACCACTTGGATGTTTTACTAGTGACACCTGTTTATTCTTTGAGCCAAAAGCTGTGCAAGCTGACTGATTATATTTATTGAAATTAATATTAACTATGCAAATATTAAAATCCTCCTTCTTGTACCTGTTGCTTCTGTGTAATAAGCACAGGCAAATTTGTAATAGTCTGCAATTTTTTATGTTAAAAAAATCTAATTCAACAAGAGGAGTGTTTATTTTCCATGGTTGCACGCATAGAGGAGAGAAATGAGAAACAGCGCTTTTCTCCTATCTGTCTTCATGCATTTTAATAAATGTGCTTGTTATCACTGTCTTGGTTCCAATATGATGAAATTGGTAGGGAGAGAGAGTGAACTGGCCATAATCACGTAGTGGCAGGACCAGAATGTGAACACAAAGTGCATGATGTTGCCGTGATGCCTCCTGAATGCAGCTCCCAGAGGATGGCAATGCAAAATGAAAATACACAAAAGCAGAAAAGGGTTGAGAGAAAAAAACCTGTGCCCATCGCCTCAGCCTTCAGAAGAAAGTCTCAGTCCCAGATAATGCTACAAAATTCCCCAATAGCACGATGTTGGGGCTGGACTGGAAATATCCACCACTATTCCAGTTTACAGCAACAACAACCACACAACAAACCCAAGAGAGAAACAGCATTATCACTGTGTCCAGCTCTGGAGCACTCAGCAAGGACATGGACCTGTTGGAGCAGGTCCAGAGGAGGGCCACGAAGATGGTGAGAGGGCTGGAGCACCTCTGCTATGAAGACAGGCTGAGAGAGTTGGGGTTGTTCAGCCTGGAGAATAGAAGGCTCCAGGGAGACCTTATAGCAGCCTTCCAGTACCTGAAGGGGGCCTACAAGAAAGCTGGGGAGGGGCTGTTTGCAAGGGCATGTAGCGATAGGATGAGGGGCAATGGTTTAAACTAGAGCAGGGCAGGTTTAGATTAGACATTAGGAAGAAGCTCTTTACAGTGAGGGTGGTGAGACCCTGGCACAGGTTGCCCAGAGAGGGGGTGGAGGCCCCATCCCTGGAGACATTCAAGGCCAGGCTGGATGAGGCTCTGAGCAACCTGATCTAGTTGAAGATGTCCCTGCTGACTGCAGGGGGGTTGGACTAGATGACCTTTAAAGGTCCCTTCCAACCCAACACATTCTGTGATTCTATGATTATTAATGTAGCTATGCTAGTGGAAGGCATTTTTTTATCAGCTCACCTTACTTTGTGTGAAAGCCATGCCTTGTTAGCAGAAAAATCTCCTGATGACATGCCTTGTATTCCTACTAGGCTACTAAGCAGGTTACTCATAACAGAACAACCCTACAGCACAGGCAAGGCTTGTCCAGTGCAAAATGGCACCATGGAGTGTGATGATTAGTGACAGACTTAGGGGAGGCGGAAGCAGGGAGGGGATGCAGGCAGAGATGGGAGGAAAAAGCTTTACATGGTTTTTTCTAAAGTAAACTGATTGTGGTTCTAATTTAATTAGCTGATACTGGGGTTAAGTCAAGTTTTAATTAGCAAAATGTTCCTACTCATTATAATTCACATTACCATGGAAGGCTGTTAATTGGTGTAATTGACAGTGTTATTAATGTCCATGACTGCTACGGAAAATGCTCTCCATGGCTAATGGGACTATCCTCTCCTTTACCCTGCTAATCCATTATCTTCTGACTCTCCTTCCCACCGCCATGGCAGCACGGTCCAAGCTCACCTGTCTGCCTCAGATACGCAGGCTGGGTCGCTCATGCATTGGTGATGGGAGAACCAAGACACGGCGCTGGTGGGATGAAACTGGACAAAGCCTGGGCATGAAGGGGCAGTTCGCAAGCAGCAACTTTGCCAGTGCAGTCCAAGTCCAATTCATACAGCAAGGCAAAACACCATACTGTCTTTTTTTCTGCAGGTAAGGCTCAGTCGTCTTACAAACTCCTGGAGATTTTTTTCCACAGCTGTAGTTGGCTGTTGACCCACAATCTGCTTTCAGAATAAGCTCTGTGAGGCTCATTTTAACTGAGTCAGTTGCAGTCCCAAGAGTTTGCAATGATTTAGACACTTCAGATCTGATAAGACCTGTAATGCCTGCGGCCTCCTTCCCTCTTGCCCTATTTAGTTCAGTCTTTTCATAAAAGTGAAAGAACGCGGAAACATAAATACCATTATCCCCCTGGGGAGTACTTACACATACAAAATGTATTCCTAAAACCAAACATTTAATTTATGATCTATATAGAAATTAACTAAAATATCCCAGAGGTTCAGTTATATTCACAAAATACAAAATGCAAACATACAGAATGATTCTTTCCTAAACACTGGTTTCAGATTTTAACAGAATTACAGCCCTTGCTGTCTTCCTCATGTTAAGAGTGAATACCAGAGGAGGGAGTAAGTGTATCTATCCCTGGAGGTGTTCAAGGCCAGGCTGGATGGGGCTTTGAGCAGCCTGGTCTAGTGGGAGGTGTCCCTGCCCAGGGCAGGGGGGGTTGGAACTAGATGATCTTTAAGGTCCCTTCCAAACAAAACCATTCTATGATTCTATGACCTACAAATCTTTGTATCTTTTTTTCTTCTTCTTCTTTTTAATATGGTCCTGCTGACTTGCATCAGCCTTTTGAACAGAAAAGGAAAGTGAAGCTTCTAATTTTTTTCTGGTTTCATCTTTGATTATGAGTATTCTTATTCAGTTCTTGCTACTAACAAACATATACATGCTTACTTTGTAAATATTTTATTTAAAAATGTGAGTGAAGACAAAATAAGGGAAAACATTCCATTCTTCTGATTGGTAGAGTAAGCTTTGCTCCAGAAACCTTGGAAGTTAAAATGGGTTAAAATCTGCAGCTTGACTGTAAATCCCACAAAAGGAAGAAGGAATCAAATACCAGGCATACTGGTCATGGAAAATAAACCTTAAGACAACCATTCTGCCAAAGAGTATCTTTTTAAAAACCCACAACACAGAAGTTGCACTTAGTTTTAACAACAGTAAGGTATTAGTGGGAAAGAAAAATAATAAGCTAAATTACTTTCTCTGGGGAATACCCATTATTAACTGGAATGCAGTTTCTCGTGGCATTTCCTGTAAGAATACATCTTGTTCTTTACATGTCTTCCCTTTTCCATTATTCCATTGCATTTGCCATGAATAGTTTGGAATATGTCAGCTTTTCCACTGTAAAACCTTTCTTCTCCTTTGTATCATTATAGCTTTTGTATCATTCATTAATGACCTGGATGAGGGGACAGAGTGTATCCTCAGCAAGTTCGCTGACATACCAAACTGGGAGGGGTGGCTGACACCCCAGAGGGCTGTGCTGCCATCCAGCGTGACTTGGACAGGCTGGAGAGCTGGGCTGGAGAGAAGAATCTAATGAGGTTCAACAAGGACAACTGTAGGGTCCTGCACCTGGGAAGGAAGAATGCTAAGCACCAGTATAGGTTAGGGGTGGACCTGCTGGGAAGTAGCTCTGAGGAGAAGGATCTGGGGGTCCTGGTAGACAGTAAATTATCCATCAGCCAGCAACGTGCCCTGGTTGCCAAAAAGGCCAATGGAATCCTGGGCTGCATAGGGAAGAGTGTGGCCAGCAGGTCAAGGGAGGTCATTCTCCCCCTCTACTCTGCACTGGTGAGGCCACAACTGGAATACTGTGTCCAGTTCTGGGCTCCCCAGTTNGGCTGGTCAGTCTCACCTCTGTGCCAGCAAGATAATGCAGCAGATCCTCCTGAAAACTATGCTAAGGCACATGGAAAACAGAGAGGTAATTGGTGACAGTCAACAAAGCTTCACTAATGTCAAATAGTGCTTGACAAAGGTGGTGAACTTCTACGACGGGGTTACAGCATTGATGGATGAGGGAAGAGCAACTGGCACCATCTACCTATATTTGTGCAAAGCATTTGACACTGTCCTGCATGATGTCCTTGTCTCTAAATTGGAGAGACATAGATTTGACAGATGAACCACTTGGTGGACAAGGAATTGGCTGGATGGTCATACTCAAAGAGTTGCAGTCAACGGCTCAATGTCCAAGTGGCGACCAGTGAGAAGTGGTGCTCCTCAGGGGTCGGTTCTGGGACTGGTGCTGTTTAGCACCTTTGTCAGTGACATGGACAGTGGGATTGAGTGCACACTCAGCAAGTTTGCTGACAATACCAAGCTGCGTGGAGTGGCTGACATGCTGGAGGGAACGGAGGCCATTCAGAGGGACCTGGACAGGCTTGAGAGGTGGGCTCATGCAAACCTCATGAAGTTCAACCAGGCCAAGTGCAAGGTCCTGCACCTGGGTCACAGCAATGCCAAGCACAAATACAGACTGGATGGAGAATGGACGGAGAGGAGCTCTGTGGAAAAAGACTTGGAGGTGTTGATGGATAAGAAGCTCAACGTGAGCCACCAACATGGGTCAAAGCCCAGAAAACCAACCCCATCCCGGGCTGCATCAGAAGAAGTGTGGCCAACAGGTCGAAGGAGGTGATTCTGCCTCTCTACTCCACTCTGGTGAGACCCCACCTGGAGTACTGCATCCAGCTCTGGAATCCTCAGCAGAAGAAGAACATGGACCTGTTGGAATGGGTCCAGCAGAGGGCTATGAAGGTGATCAAAGGGCTGGAGCACCTCTGCTATGAGGACAGGCTGAGAGGTTGTTCAGCCTGGAGAAGAGAAGGCTCCAGGGAGACCTTATAGCAGCCTTCCAGTACCTAAAGGGGGCCTACAGGAAGGATGGGCATGGACTCTTCATCAGGAAGTGTAGTGATAGGACATGGGGTAATGGTTTCAAACTGAAAGAGGGGAAATTTAGATTAAATATTAGGAAGAAATTCTTTACTGTGAGGGTGGTGAGAAACTGGAACAGGATACCCAGAGAAGCTTGAACACATTCCTGGAAGTGTTCAAGGCCAGGCTGGATGGGGCTTTGAGCAGCCTGGTCTAGTGGGAGGTGTCTCTGCCCAGGGCAGGGGATTTGGAACTAGATGATCTTTAAGGCCTCTTCAAACCCAATTTCTATGATTCTATGTTTAAGTTTAGTTGATTTATATGATCAAACTCCACTTTTGCAGTTAACTTACTATAGCTTCTAAAATCAACCTGATTTGCTCAGAAGAATGAATGAGTTGGGTAAGTTGTCATTCCATAAAAGCTGTGTTTTTAATCAGAAGAAAATTAGTAATCAGCCTTAATAATCTTTTAAATTAGAATACCTCTCTTTGCTATGAAAACTTAGACAAACAACTATTTTTCCTGAAATACAACTGAAATCACCTCAAAGTGGCCATTTCACATTAAAAGTTTAAAGCATAGGTGTGATTTACCTCAGAAATAATAGCTCAGATTCCTCCTCAGAGAGTTTTCATACTCTTCTTGTAGTGGGATGCTAGAACCTAGTTAGAAAGACTGACAGAGTGTGAACATAAACAAAAAAAAAAGTAAATAAAATAAACAAAGGCTCCTTTCAACAAGAATGAGTCTAAACTCAAAGGGTTTTCAATATCTTTCCTATTAAAATTCCCATTTGTCAGTCAAGACACCTTCTAGACTCCTAAGCTTTTCGGTTTGTTTTTTCTTCTGATAAATAGCTTGAAAGCAAGTTTCATCATTTTATATTGGACATACCACTGAGATAACCATGCAGTGACAATAAACACAGTCCTCTTTGTGCATACTCCAGCGAGCATCTGGGATTCATCTGAAATCTGTAGTTTGCATCAGGAGGTAACAGTGGTCCCTCCACATGACTCTAGTTTGGTCAGCATTTTGTTTTCATTTAAGTTGTAAGTGTCAACATCTGTCATTTCTTTAATCACCAGAAGAAGAATTCAATTACTATTTCATAAATGAACATTGACAAATAATTTTCTCTTGGGATCAGCAAGGGAAGAGGGGAAGTGAAGGCTGATGCATCTCCTTGCCTACAGAACAATGCAGCACAGCCTTGTAGGGGTTTGTGTAAACCATGTGCGAGGAGTTTATGAACTGTGCTTCAGAGTCAGGGATGGCAATAGCCTCACCACATGGCAGTGGTGGCTAACAGGAGTGATTAGAGCCTTAGGGTTGAAAAGCTTTCCACATATGCTTTGTAACTGTCCCGGGTTGTGATCATTACTCTCTGCTTCTGGGTGAGTAGATGGGCTATAAACTAAACAGAAGGCCTATTAAATCATCATCCGTGTGTGCTGCAGGGTAGACTAAAGAGTGCACAAGCCCCAGTATTCACACAGTGGGAATCCATCCCTCCTTATGTTGATGCACAAATCAAGAACATACCTGAATGCAGTCCATAATTCTCCAGGAGAATGTCTCCTTCAGTATCTGTATGTTTTCTGTATAAGGGAAGTTGCTTTGGTTTTAGGGTAATGAAGCTACTGTGAGGCCTTCGTATGTTTTATTGAAACTGCTGTTTTCCAAAGAGGAACAAAGCCTCATTACTGTCTCGTTTCTGACTTATTACCTAAAAGTCCAAATGGCTTAAAACCAGGTAAGGTCTCCTGCTGAGAGCTGGTAGATGTATATGAGAGCTTAAAACGACACCAGGGAGCCTCACACAAAATCTAGCCCCAGTTC
>VXBO01004199.1:61070-94078 GCA_013400135.1 Rhinoptilus africanus
AGCCCCAGTTCTTTCTTTCCATGTGCTCAGTGCTCTGTGCAGATGTGAGCACTGCCAGGTGTAGTGGGGTAGGTCACTGGGGTCCTGCTCTAAAGAGGGCAGCATCAAAGGGGCACAGTGCTCCCTTTGTTCAGCATGGAAACTCCAACACTTGCAGCAAATCCTTGCTGTAGAACAAGCACACCAAAGACTCATCCTTAAGATGCCATGCTGTTGAATGGAAATACAACGTGGCACTGCTTGTTTTTAAAGCAAGTCCATTTTTCCATCCCTCGTCTGGGCTTTACATGATTACCAGCTCATGTCATTCAGACAGGAATTGTTTGGAAAAAAAAAAAAAACTTGAGCAGTTAATTCTTTCAGTTTCCATGTTTTTGTAGAAGCTCAGAATTCAGCAAATGAGATACTACCTTTCAGAGAACTCTACGCTGATAAACTGTTTTATGTCGAAACCACGTCAGTCTCATCACTTCCCTAAATAGTCATTGAAAAAGAGAGAAAAGTAACTCTGGACCTTGCATGCAAAACTTCTTCATTATAAGGCAGTTGAAAGATGTTAACTGTATGATAAAATGTGCAAGTTCTACCTGTGTATGAGCAGGAACACTTAGTCCTGTGTACCAATAATGCAGAAATGATGTCAAATGAAAACACCCAAAATGTGTGATGAGGCAACCAAGACAATGAAAACTGTCATTAATCACTGCAAATCAAAGCTGTTAAAATGCATCAATGAAGTACCTTTTTGACACACCTACAAAGTTATTCTAAACCATTTTACTGGAATTTAGAAAAGTGCTCTGCCAATCCATTGGCATGAAGGAAATAGACACCAAAGCAGTTCTCAGGCCAGTCACAAACGCAATCACCTGGGAAATATCTTGGGCTGGGAAAGGATATGCACAGAGGAAAAGAACACAGAAAATTAGGTTACTGCATGGGAGGTGGCACGTGCTTTATGGATTTGGTTGTCATTCTAGTTGTCATTCCACTAATTAATATACACGTCTTTGTAATTAGTGAAATGCAAAATCATAAGGGCAGTAAAACTGCAATTCACTCTTCAGTTCTCTACTAATTCAGGAGCTTTTTGGGGGGTAACTTAAATGCTTCTACTTCTACTTTGAACCTGTATGTTACATGCTTGGCATACTATGGGGAAGTATAGCACAAGTTTTTATCATTATCAGATACTCCTTGTTCTAAAATAATTCTAAATGAGAAACTGCAACACTATATGATTGTTTTTTATTCTGTCATTTTTCACTTACTTTGAAAAAGTGCACATGTAAAAAGATGGGTTATAAATAATCTTCCTGATTTGCAAATGTTTTTGGAGATTTAAACAATATTCTCATTCCTCATCAGAAGAAAATGAGGAAACTATCTTCTCCGATATCAGACATGTCTCCACTCCACACTGTGCTCCCTTCCCAGCGCTGCTGGTGCTTTGGCAGGTAGGTCCCTAAATTACTGCTCCAAAGCTTGAAGGACCTTACTTCTCCTCGAGACCTTGTGGGGTCTGTGGGCAAATGGGGAAGAGGAGGGAGTATTTGTCCTTTGGCGTCGCTGGAAAACTTCTCCCGGTCTGAAATTTCTGGTGGGATGGTTGGGACCCCTGGAGATACCACCTTCCCCTGTGCACTGACAAACCTCCCCTGTAAGGAGCCATGTGGGGGCAGGGAGCGTAGTGACACAGTGAAATGAAAAAAGGAAGGTTCTTTAGAAAAGAAGGGTATAAAAAAAAGGCATTAGTGTGTGTGGTCTTTTCTACTGTTGTGATGTTCTCCCCTCCAGGAAAGGACACAATGTTTTGCTTTCATACTTTTTGGAGTTGACTGTCTGTCTTGAAAATTCTGTGGGCAAATTCTGCTTTTCTGAGTAGCCATCAGCACAATGAAAACCAATGACATATGATTTCTCTTACTGTAGTGTTTAATAATTGTAGCTTGGAGCTGTGTTCATCACAGACCTTTTAAAGAATTTAGATCTTAAAGAATTAAAGGTCATTACAGCTGCAGTCATCATTAATAAGCTCACAGAATTAAAGGGAGCAAAAATTGAGTACTGAAAATAAGTAATTATAAGATGACTTTTATGCACGGTACCTAATAGCTGAAAAGAAGGAATATTTTTGAACAGGGTTTGTTTGGGTTTTTTTTTTTTTGGCAGAACATTTGACATTTTCTTTGCTATTAATCCCAAAACTGGGGGTTACAGTGTTTGGCCACTCCTGAAGTCTCCTCTGCAGCCTCAGTGATGTGTTTTTGGAACAGCCCAGTCAGTTTCTAGAGAAGTGAGTATGAAGACAGAAATTTTCATTCAGACTTTACAGTAAGATCTCATAAAGAAGAGCTGTGGGCAAGGAATAAACAAACTGTGAAACGTACATTTCCTCAGATAAGGAGCACATCCATTCAGTCTGCTGAGAGCCCAATACAAGCAAATAAATTAATGCTAAAATCCAAGGGCCAGGTCTTAGCCCACATAAAACCATTTTCCAGGGGTACTTCTGCTTCAAGACAGGAGGGGGTAGTCAATTAAAACTGCTGCCCACACCTAATGCTACATATCCAAAATAATGTTTGCATGCTTTGGAAAATATATGTAAAATCCAGAGTTTTAAAATTTTGATACCAGCTGTTTCTTGGATAAAAATTAAAGTGGATCTCTTGGGCTGAGCTCTCACCAAGTCAAAGAGTGCGCGCTATCAGGACTGTGTTAAAATCAATCCCTTGGCCTGGCAACACATCTTTTCCACAGTTTAAACCAACTGTACACAGACTGAGGGAGTTTTGCCTGTGTAAAGCAGTGATGGAGAAGCAGAAGATCAGGTGTCAAAATTGATTCAAACATACTTTAGCAGTTTATTAGTTTAACAGTTTTGTTTTGGTGTTTTTTTTCAGAGACACAGGGTTATCACTCAGTAGAGCTAACTTCCACAGCATTCACACACTGAAATGTACAGGTAGTTTTTGCCAAAATCAAGACCAAATTTCCAGATTTTAAAGTTGTATGGGTTTTTTTTTACTGTAAAATTCAAACTCTGAAAGAGAAAAAGAACTCAGTCTTTCTGGACAAGGACTGCAAACAGAAAAATCTTAAGAAAAATCAAAATGTTGCAAATTTAAACAAACCTGTATTTTCAGAAAAATACACTCAAAAGGAAAGCTTTAGAAAAACCTCATTCTTTTTATTGTTAGTTTCTTTTTGTCAAGTTTGAGCAACTTTTTTCAAATTTTTAGTTCTTAGAGGAAACTACAGGCTAACAAGCCTTTTCAGGATTAGACTCAAGGCTGCCTTTGACCCACTTGCCTCGGATCAGCAGCAATGTATTTTATTATGGGACCCTGTCGGTGTTTAGTGTTATTAGCCACGAGAAGCATTGCTCGTGTCTGCTCTGCAGATTGCCTGGTTTAAAACAGGATGATGTAACATGGCACAGGAACAAGCAACTATTTTCCCTGCAGTAATTTTACCCCATCCTTGTGAGGGGGATGCTTTCTAAGAGATAATCTGTCCCCATCACCACTAACACCAGCTTTGTGCCTTTTATTTTATTTGCCTTGATGTTCCACTAGGAAGGCTGGTTCAATGTCTACATTCCAGAATGGGGACCAGAGCAGTTGGCTTTCAAAGTGACATCTCAGCTAACCAGGAAATGGAGCTGGCTCAACATCTGGCTCTTATTTGAGAGTAGCTTTGCATCTTAATGGTGAGCTCAGGGAATGGAGACAGCAGCAGGACTTTGATCTGCCACTGCTTAATTTTGCTTTGATTACCCAGGTTGCCATTAATGTCAGGGGGGATCCAACAATAGCTTTGCACTAAGGGCTTCCTGATTGAAGTTCTGCCTTTACTAGACTTGCTGCCCATGCTAATGATGTATTTCTGTGGCTGACATCAAGGTATTTGAGGTAGCATCCCTGAGAGCTGGAGATATAGTTAAGTAGCTAAAATTAAGAGTAGGAACTACATCATCTCCTTCCATGAGGTTTCTGCAAGCACAGAGGTGTGGAGGATGCTGGAGCACTTGTCCGTGGGTGTGGAATCCAGTTTATTTCTCACTTTGGTGTAGATCCTTATCCTCATGAATACCAGTGAACCCTCCCCTAAAATGGGGCGAATGAACGGTGCTTTGGGGCAAGTCCTTCAGCTGGAATAGACTGTCTGGTTTCAGCATTACCAAGTAATAATTAATGTGCTTAGTATCTCTTGATGGTGAATCTGGACAGCAACAATTTTTTCACTATAAGCACTTGAAGCATCTTTTGATACACTGAGTTTTTTCCAGCATGTATGTAATCTACTTACCCACCACTGTTGAATCACATCTAGACACCCTTGTCTTGTCTTAGAACATCTAACTCTGAAGAACTTATTTTCTTTGCCAAGTGGAAAGCAAATTGATAACCAGATTATTCTTACCATTATACTATTTTAGCTATTTTTATTTACTTAAATTGCTCTTAAATATGCATATGGAGAAAACCTGAAATTTATCTTCTAGTCACAAAAGAAATGTTCGATCAAAATACAAAGACACATGTAATATATTTCTTCAATCATTGACCTGAATGCCTCTAAAAATTTAAAAAGGAGTGAGAAATGGGTATCTAAGGAGCTAAGTGACAGGCAGGAGTGGTTGAGGATGTTGGCAGCACCAGTCATAGAATCATAGAACCATTTAGAGTGGAACAGACCATGAAGATCATAAGTCCAATTGTGAATGGGATGTGGCCCAGAAGTCTCAACATCACTGCACAATCCCTGGCCGTAGAGGAGCATTTCCTGGATTGTGATGAGGAAGGGGCAAGAGGGAGGCCCTCGGAAGAGTTTTCCTTAGGTGACAGATCCCCTGGTCTTTGGGCCATAACAAATCTTAGTTTGATGGTGTCTGAGGTCCTGGTAGCTGAGTGTTCACTGGCTTTTCAGACTGTGCTTCTGGGTGCAGATGGAGCCAGAGATGTTGCTTTCATATTGCTATGCAGTGCCAGCTTTTATCAAAACCAAGCACTGAAAATCTAGGAAATTAATAGTTACAGGCACTATAAATCTTAATGGATACTTCATATAAGCATTTTGCTTTTATTGAGTGGTTAAGAAGTATAGGTTTCGTCACAGCACACATGGAGCAAAGGAGAGCAAGAAAGAATGGCTCATCAAATGATTAAATTAAAGGAGAAAAAGGCTTTGGCCAAAATCATTTATACTTATTTAGTTTATTATTTAGATTTATATAGAAGTTTAACAAAGATATCTAACCCAGTGCTCCAGGCACTTCTGCTCCATATTAAGGAGAAAAAGAAATAAACACAGCTGTCCTCCCTGAAACTAAAAGAGAACCATTATCAGTACCCTGGTTCAGCAGCAGCTTAAAGTTGATCACCACCTTAAGTGCTTTGCTAGATCCATGGCAGAACTGCAGTGCTAATTTTCCAACTTGAGCAATGTTTATCTATCTATTTTCAAACTATTCTTTGAAAAGGATTTACTTCACAGTCTTTAAGTATCTTAAACAAAAAAAAAAGAAGAGCATTTGTCCATGCCCATATCAGGCCTCAGTGAAGGATTTCATTGTATTTATTACCTTTGGAATTGTTTTCACCCCATTTCATTGATTTTTTTTTTCTTTTCCCCACTAAGGGGATGATAGGCATACGGTAGCTGTTTTTAACTTGCAACAAGCACACGCTTGTGAGTGCACATCATCCAGGAAAAGCTTGTTCAGTCACTTGCACCTAATCAAGAAACAGAGCTAAATTTAACAAAACAAAAATGGAGCGGAGGACAAAGACAGGCTGAGGTTTTATCTGGCAGGCAAACCAAAGAGGTCTTTGGAATGGTTTCAGAAGGTTTCCATTAAGAGAGAATAGCAAGTACAGAAAGACTGTTCATCAACAGCTTTTTTAAAAGCATCATTGTAAAATGAATGGTCGTGATAAATAATGAGGAGAGATTTGTGCAAAAGGAGATTAAAGCAAAAGTCTCACACCAAACGTTGCTGTGTTGGAACAGAGGCGAAAAATTCAAGAATATCTAACTGTTGCAAACTTCCAGCTAACATGATTTAGCAGCGGTGCAACTGTCTCACAGTGGCTGGGAGCTGCCGCCAGACATTCAGTACTGTATATTTTTTTTCATGTTATTGAGAGTGAAAGGTTAGACAGAGACAGGGTTTATAAAAAGCAGACTTTGCTCCAAATATTTTGTTTAACCTTCATAAAATATCCCCAGCTTGAGTGCAGAATTCCAGGACTGGGGAAGGAGAAAATATGAGGGACATTTGCCTTTCAGTTAGTACATTTATTCTGCCTTAATTAGAATTCGTCTTTTGCCAAATGACAAAAAAACTTTTAATTTGGATGTAGCAACACTGCAATAACCCTTGCCTTATCAAGGTGGGCGATCAGTGGGGTATAACAGAATATCCCAGGCTCTTCAGAGCTGAGGTAATGTTGCTATATGTGACAGCCCTGTAGCTCAACATGCTCAGAAAAAGGTATTGATTCTTTATCACCTCACAGTCCATAGCATTTGGCCACAGTGAGGTGCTCTTCTCAGCTTTTGCACTTGGGGAAGAAAAGTCACCATAAGCCTTAGTCAAAAACTGGTGAAAAGAGTGAAGTTATTTTAACTCCATAGTCTTTCAAAAGGATATTTTGAGTTGTTTACACAGTAAAAAACATGGAGAGGGCCTTGTCTGTTGTTGGGATGCTTCTGCTGCATTGACATGCAGAAAATTAGGAGAGGGAAGACAAGAAGCACTACATTTTGTCTTCCAGCTTCGGCCAGCACAGGAAAATTTGGAAGGAAATAAATGTCAAATTTAGAAAAAGAGTGTTTGTGTCTGCATGTGAGGTTTTTGTTATTGATCAGCTTCCGAGAGAACGAGTAACAGAAAGAAGAAGCCTCATCAAGTTTTTTCCCTTTCTGCACTGGTTTCACAAGGTGTTTCTCCTTCAACTCTTTCTCTCTGTTCATTCCCACACTTGCCCTCCGCCCTTTCCCAGTAGAGGACGGCGAATGCTTTTCTCTGCATGGCTGATGTACTCCTCCCCACGTCCAAAAGTAAGCAGTCAGGTCCCTCTGTGGGGATGCTCAAGCCCATAGGTACCTTCTCTAACCAGTCTTCCTCACCCTTTGGTGTTCCCCAGTCACTGGATGAGGAGGGGCACTGGGGCCTGCAAAGCTGCTCATGAGCGATGGGACTCGTGTCCTATAGCAGGCTGGGTGAATACAGAAGTCACAAGACTTCAGCAAATGGAGATACCTGCAAACAGCCAACAGCATTGTCTGAGCCGTGTAAATTGCTTAATGGTTCCTAGACGGATCCACTGTGGTCTTGTAAAACCAAAAGCAAGGTTCACAGAGAGATCAGTATGGTCTCAGTTATCATCATGTATGTGACCTAAAGAGTGTCCCACACCTCAAGAACTCATTGGCTACTGGAGGCAATTTTATGCATCCAGGATGCACATATTCTGATGTAAAGAGATGGAGGGATTTTTTTCCCTTTTGGGATGGGTATTTCTGACTTGACACTAAAAATTTTCCATAACAAAACTGATGAAATCACAGCAGCACTTCTGTTTCTTTGTTTCTTGAGATCCTTGTCTATCCCAAAATAGCTAATTTACAGTGCCAAAGGAAAGAAAGATTGCTGTTGCATTATTTATTCATCAAAGTGGTGCAGTGATAATATCCAGAGAAGGAAGCAAATATTAAGTCCGCAAATTTTTCCTGAACTGTGCACTGGATAAATGCACACTTAGTTAGGATGTAGAAGGACTGCATACAACAGATGAAGAACACCATGGAGAGAGGAGAAACAAAGCAGAGATTGCAAGGGGAAAATTATTTCTTCTGACCTAAAAGCTGTCATATAGGAGACCAGATAGGTCAGCATAAGATTTAGTATAAAAACCAAAACATACTGTTCTGCTCCTGCCATTTAAGAATAAATGCTTCACAGTTGTACTGGTCTTTTTGGTTACTCTCCTCCATGAAAGGCTCACACAACTTGAACCAATGTAAGCCTTGTGGTATGGCAAGGGGCCCGTCCCAAGCCTGGGGAATGTAAGGAGTTCTCCTGCAGACTATGAACAGGTGATATCCAACACTTCACCCATCTGCACTGCAAGGGACTAGATGTAGCAGGGCTTGGCAAATGGGAGAGACAACATTCCCTTCTTTATAAACGACTTCACATTTGTAGGTTAATTTGTAAAAATCCAAATGACACCTTAGTGCTCTTAATAATGAGAACGAATCTCCAACTTTTGGAGCTTATACTCTGTTCATAGTAACAGAAACACTGTAGGGATGGTGAGGCTTCCAGAAACAACCTCAGTGTTCAAGCCCTACCTGCAGCCCCAGGTAGCCAGCTCATGGGCAGAGCAACCTCCAAGATCTCTCCAACTCAAAGATCCCTTTCCAGAACAGCCACCAGTTACTTGCCTCCCAGGACACAAGACCCAAAGCCCTGCACAAGTCAGGTCCACAGGAAATGACCAGGAAGTAAAAATGTACAGTGCTGGAGGAGCAGTTTGCCAATATCCTTGCAGCAGTAGACATTTTCTTGAGTATGTGGGCTGTATCCTGTCCTGTTCTGAAGCACAGGACAGGAAAACCAGACAGGAGTCTTGGCTGAACTGAAGGAGGAAGGAAGGGGATATTTCCTAGTCTCAAAGCAGTCTGTCAGTTTAATCCTAAATGCATGAGGAAGATGTGACAAGAACCCACCTGAGAAATCTTTCTACCCATAAGACTATGGTAGGATCTTATGCTCCTCCTCTCTATGTGATTGTTCCCTGTGCCGCAGAGGAGCAGAAAAAACTCCTCCTAACCAGAAGCCAGAATCTGGGAGGCACGAGAGGAAAGAGTGATCCGAGAGGGAAGGAGGGAGAAGGAAAAGAGAAGACAGCTCTCTGGCACTTAGTAGAAGAAAGCAGAAGGAGTTGTGCTCTGTTCCAAATCTTCACCTTTTGCCCCTTCCTTTTCATGCTCTTCTCTGCAGCAAGTGGAAGCTGTGCCCTGTTTATTTTTGCTGGTCTGATTTATAAGGACATGGCATATAGAAGTGGAAATCTTTTTGTTCATGCCAGAGGGAAGGATTTGAGGGCTTAGATACACTGGAAAAGCCATATATGGTAAAGGCTGAGGGATTTTCCAAGACATTTTTAATGTCTTCTTCATACTCATTATTTTATATATATTATGATTGTATGTATAGTATCAGACTATATATATACTGTCAGACTATATATGCTATTATAGATATTGTATAAATTTTTATATATATAGTATCAGACTGCTGTTTATTAATAGTGAGGCTTTTGGAGTGAGGAGGCACTTGGGCTGTGAGGTGTTATCACAGAACACGGTCCCATCCGGGTCAGGTGAAAGCAGAAGGCCAGAATTGTACCAGTACAGCATATGAACCCACCACTGGTAACCCAGACTAAACACACCAGGATGGAAAAACAGATGAAAGTGACAGAAAGAGCATCTTGAAATGATTTAACTCTGAGAAGCATTTTCCATTTTGGGAACAAAGCTTTCTAGACCTGGCTGTAGCCTTTAAAGATACACTATCTCAGAAGATTTTTTTTCTGCTCTGATTTTTCATAGTGTGCATGGGCGGGGGGAAGGAAGGAGTAGTGATGAAAGAAAAATTGTACTCAATTTACCCTCAGGAAGGAATTTGATTATAAAGTAATAAAATGAATGTCACCCCTGAGTGATTTCCAGGCAAATTTTACAGATTAGCATTATTCCCTGAGAAAATGTCGGTGATTTTGTGCTTAAGCCTACAATAGCTGGCGACTGGGAGATACACTGGCATGTGCTGCTCTTGCAACTTCACAAACCCAGCAATCTTCAAATTTATGAGGAGCTGCCAGCTTTTTATTTCATTTTTTTCATCCTGCCTGTGTTTGGCAGTACGAGTTTGGGAGTGCACTCCCAGGGGCATTTCCCAAAGCAGGAAATGAAAAAAAAAAAAAAAAAAGATGGGCTCCTTTTTTCTCGGGAGTCTAGTGTCGTATATCTTACATGCATTTCAATAGCCTTATTCCACCCTCAGCCTTCACAACACAGCTCAGTTTACCTTCTCCAGCCACAAAGCCTGTAAGACTGAACTTTTTATTGCCCTTTATAATATTTCCCTGCACTGCCATTGGTTTCTTCCCCTCTCTGATGCTTCCATTTCTATTTTGGATGTTATTCATTCAATGAATCTGGTAGCAGTTCAAATCAGGCATCCGTTGTCATAGGACCTACATAACGTGTAGCGAGAACTGGCCTGCTCCAAGCAGCTTGCTACTGAGTGAGACAAGCAGTGACTGTATGAGTGAAAAAGATATGCTAGTGTGTTCAACTGAGGGTGCACGATTGTTAAGAAAATAGCTCAGGGTCATCTGGAAAATTATAGCAGAGCCAGAAACGGAATTCATGTTTCCTTATTCTTTACTAGAAACCCATGCTTCCTTCTCTGCATTAGCAATTTTCCATAAGATGTCTTATAAAACAAATGAAATGTGTAATTCAAAAATACTGCAGGAACTAGATGTTTAGGGAATGTCTCCGTGAGAATGACCTATTTTTTTTCCTGAAATACAACTAGAAATATTAAATTATGCAGTGCTCATTAAACTTATTCTTTACAGGCTTCTTCTCTAAGGTTGAAACCACTTCTTCTGTATCCACTGCTGAGAACGGCATGATTATATGATTTTATACTTACATCAGAGAACACCAATTTGTGATTTATTTCCAGAACACTTGAGTATCTTTCAAAATAGAATAGGATCATAATAGTCCTTCTTTATAGCTACTCAGTGTTTTTTCCTTTTCAGAAAAAAAAGAAAAAGAATAATTACTGATTTGATAGTGAGCTATGAGACTATCCATTTCTAAAGGCTGAGAAGTGATTATGCAGCAATTTCGCCTGTGAATTTAAGCTTTGTCCTTTCCTGTCATACAGAGGATTTGAGACTGCAGCCAATGCTTAGTTAATGGTAAAGCAAGGATCTGCCTCACAACATGTTTAAGGAATACAGTTACAGAATAAATATCCAGGATTTACACTAGACAGCCAATATCCACTTGACATCATAAGGTAACCTGAGTTTCATTAGGCTGGCTGCTTTCTTGGTATACTGAGCTGACATTTACAGTTCCCACTTCTGTAGAGAAGCTTGCATTCCCTGCTACATTATTCTCATGTGCCCACGTAATCTGGTAAACTTTGCTTTTGTTTAAAAGCTAAAGGTCTTTGCCTGACCTCAAGACATCCTGGCCAAAGAAAGAACTAGCCTCGTCCCTCTCAACATGCTACGCTAATTCAGATTGATGCTTAGGGAATTGGTCAAATTTAGTGCCGACCTAGTTAGATCAACTTGAGTTCTGGCAGGAGAGTAAATGCATATGTGTTTTTAATTAATCCCCTGCCTAAATCAAGGGAAAGGATATTGCGTTTTTCAGCAGAATTGCTCCACACAGTGCTGACTGCATATATTTAACAATTCTTACTCACGTAACTGAGAAAAGCCATTGGAAACCTTCCAAACCTCATGCAGTTTTTGCCTAACTCTGTTCAAACTCCCCTCTACCTGGTGCAGGGCTGGGGCACTTGAGCTGGCAGCCCCAGGAGGAGATCAGTTCCTGCAGTTCTGGTAGCAGAGGCTTGTTTAACAAGGAACTTCACATTTATGGAGTATATTCCCCTGGGGTATGGCCCCAGCACAATCCAGCCCTTAACATTAAACATCACGAATAATCCCATCCATGCCTGTCAAAGACATCAAGCATGTGCTTAATTTTCAAGTAAGTTCTTGGTAGGATAGCAGGTATGTGTTAGAGTACGTCATTGAAATGGTCACCAAACAAGCTCATTATTTAGTGTTTGCAGAATACATAAGTTATTTTTTGTCTATTCTTTGTTGTCTAGCTTTTCAGTGAACAGGTTAGTCCTTTCTTTTTGTCCTTTTCCTTTCTTTTTTTCCTTTTCNTGGTCTGTTTAGGAATCAAATGACTCTTTAAACATGAAGTCTTTTAGGCCTTTTGATTTGGCTAACCACAGAGGTCAGTTTTTCATTTATAATTTAAATTATTCCAGATGCTAGCACAAATGAGAATTGCAAAGAGATCAGTTTTGACATGCTCTTTAATACAACATGTGGTTACAATTTATAATCTAAAGTCACCTTTCCCAAGATAGCTTGTATTTTGGAGGTCAGAACAGGTAAGGTATTTATTTCTCAGTTAAGACAGTGAAAAGTGCTAACGGCTGATTTGCAGTGTCTTTGCAGTGTCTTAACATATGTAAATCTATACGTAGGAAGAGAAAGAAACAGTTATTAAAAAGGCAGGAATCCTATCAGGGATGTTTTCCCGAGTTCCCTCACTATTGTAGAACAGATGTACAGAAGGATTAAAGGAAAGACAACCTTGCCAGACTACAGGTAAGGAAAGCCTTTGGAAATAGAAAATGTGCTCCAAAGGACAGAAGAGATGCTTGAAATCTCTTTCTGCTAGGCAAAGGACAGAGATCCAGACTGAACTATTGAAGTTACTAAATCTACATGGTCTTTGCTTTACCACTTTACCATTACAAACCGCTAAAAAAAGTAATATTATTTGCAAAGGGAACAGTACCTTCTCCTCAGTCAGCATTCACTGAGGTAAGAACAAATAAGTGACGGACCAGGCAGACCATTTCCCTGGCATTGCCCTTGTCCCTTGCACATGCTGCAACTGATATAACCAAAAAATATCCATTTTTCTTTGCCAGGTCAGCTCTCTGATGGATTGTCTCCTTGAACTGACTTACTGCTCACTTATGCAGACTGATGAAGGAGGCTGGGAGGGAAAACTCTGGCATATGTGGAAAGATGGGGCAGCATGTGGCAGCAGGAGCCATGGCTTAGACTGATTTAAAAATTCCTGTGAGAGCAACCCCCAGGTATATACAGGTCGTGGTGTTTCAGGGCACTGCTACAAAAAGGAAAGCTTGTGTTCAATATTCCAGCCTTCTGAAGTTTTTCCAAACCCTACATTTTGTCAGAGCAGGAGACACTGCTTAAGTTGGTTTTCACAAAACATTGACCATAAGTCTTTGCAGCAACATTTTTTCTCATTTAATTATTTTTTTTCTCCCAACATGAGAGAAATATTCCTTGCAAGAGGTGGAGTTCAGCCATACAGTATAAACACACGGAATAATATCTTAGATGCTGATGTGGTTAAGTTAGAGGTAATGCACGCCATGAAATTTTTCATTGTATTTTTCTACTTTGTGCTGGCTTGTTTCAGAAAGCTCTTGAGACAGTCAAGTCTTTACAAGAAGCGATGAGACACATTATAGCAGATTAAAAGAATTAAAAAAAAAAAAACAAAACCAAAACCAAAACCAAGAACAAACTCAAACAATGAAAACCGTTGGGTTTACATCCCAAAGATGAACATCAGGTGAGATGACTCGTCTCCCTCTTCATCCTTCAGCACTATTTCCAAAGCCATGAACTCACTGAAAAGTAGCCCCTTGCTCTCTGGCACAGCCTGCATGTACAGGGGCAAGTGGTTATTTGGAGAGTGACATATTGAGGCCATCCACACTGTGCCACACCAACAGTCCAGCTTCGTCCATATCCTGCTTCCAGCAGTCACTTCAAGTGCGTAGCTGGGAAGCAACATACACAGGCCAAGTATATATATGGCACTTCTCTTTAACACTCTGCCAGTCCTCAAGCATTTGCACTTGAGGGTATTTCCTGCACTTGCATGTGTTTCTGTGTAGTTAGCTAAACCCAGTGGCCCTTAGGCCATGTAAACCTGCATCCTTTGGCAAGGATTTACACAGACCTGTTGACTGAATAATTGTCTCCCACTATCTGCTTTTAACCTGGTTCCCACTGTCTGAATTTGGTGTCCCTTTGTTATAGAACTGGAAGACAGTGAACTCGATCAGCCCTTCTCTAGTATTCATGATTTTATAGGTAGATGTCTACACTGTCCCCTAATTTTCTCTCTTTTGCAGCTTCAAGTGTCCCCACCTGCTCAGCAGTTCCCTATACAGAAACTTCTTTATCTTTGAACATCCTTGACTTATCCTGTCCCAACTCCATTGCATCTATTCTGGCATTACAGTGCCAGAATTACACACAGTATTCAAAGTATGAGCAAAACATCAATTTATTCAGCAGCACTATGATATCCTCTCATTTGTTTTCTGTTCCTTGCTAGCTTTTGGCTTGCCTTTTTTCGACCACTATTTCACACTGAGCTGACGTTTTCTCAGCGCTATCTGCCATAACCCTAAGACCTCTCTCCTAAGAAGTCATCATCCACTCCAAGTCCAGTATTTTATGTGGAAAGCTCAGATGATATTTCTTCTTGTGGAACACTTTATGTTTAATTTCTCTACACTGAATTTCATGTTGGTTTCTCACCCAGTCATTCAGATCTTGCTGCAGATTTTCACACCTGGCACTTCTATTTGCTACCCTCAATGTCATCATCTCATACCTCACCCTTTTTCCTGGCTTGTTTATGAATACATTGGCTAGCACAGATCCATGGCTTCCAATAGCTTGACCTCTCATTTACTTATTCTTGCTGGAAGCTTTTCTTACAACATGGTGGTATAGTCTCCTTGAAACTTTGCTATGGGTTGTGAAATAATTGGACACTCATTTATATATACACACATAGCTTGAAAAGAAAAGGAAAATGTCATTTTCCATCTTACAATGGTGGCAGCATGCTAGCTTTTAATGAGGTCAAGGCACATATCCTTGAGTCAGACTTCCAGTTCATGGTGTTCTTCAGCTCCCAGTTTTAATGACCTTTCTATAGTTCAAATAACTATTTTATAGCTTCTTGCCATGCAATAGTAATGAAAAGAGAAATAAATAGGATTCCTATCTGACAAAAACCTGTCTGTTCCAGTCAGGTACAATAATTCTCCTTTCAAGATAGTGTTTTTAAACACACTGACTGGGTACAGTTCTCAGCACTACATCAGGGAGGGAAAATATTCATGAGTCATCTCACTCCTGGCTGAGGAGGACCTTCTGCTTCTACTTGTTCTTCGGAAGCTGACATTGCTGCGTTGCAGGGGAGTGTGCACAGGGTTGGGTCTTACAGCAGCACTTCTGCAGGATTAGGTGGCGATTTGACAGTGATCTTTCAGAAAAAGAAGCTGCATGGTACCAGAAACCTGAACATTGGCTGGAATGTTTGTTGCATCAGATGACATTTATTAATTTGCACATAAGCCAGAAGCATGCTGAGAGTGCTCTATTGTAGTTTTCCTTGATAAACATCCAGTTTGCATTAGTTTAGATTTCCTTTGTGCCAAGCAGCCTGTTAAGCAGCATTTTTCAGGTGGGGGCACCCCGAATGTAGATGTGGACTGGAAGGTCCTGATTTCTCATCACTGACACCCACTGACATGTTCTCCTCTAATTTCTGAAGGATTTTAAAACACAGTGAATGCTACTGTGCTATTCAAATGAAACAAAAAGTGGTAAGCCTTTCCTACTGAAAGTACAAGATATGAAGATCTTCACAAGTTCATGGCACTTCCATTCACTTATTCTGTGTGTGCTGACATTGTTTTGGTACTTCTATTTCCTTGATTTTCTGTAAGATTTTGCACTCTTTTATCACAGTCTGTGATGTTTGCAATGAGGGCACAAAGCTCAGCTATCAAACCCAGACCCAGTGAATACAAGTTTGGACCATTTATACCAGAGAGGTGCTATAAAAATTACATAATCTGAGAAGAAAGTACAGTAGGAGTCCTTCGCAAATTACATCATCCCTCTCTGTAAATTTGTACTAGACATAAAGCAAAGACAAAATAATTTCTAGGGCACACTGAGGCTAATACAGGGAGATTAAATACAGTCAGCAAACCAAAACAGCATCTGGACTCAGTGGTTAATGGAACATTTCAGTATGGAGTTATAATGCAACATAATGTAGTAATGTTAGCTGATTTTTCACAGACTGATAGTTATACATCATTAAAGCTTTTTATGCTCTGATCAGCAGCTCTGAGTGCTGCTCTGCTTGCAGACTAGGATCAGCCATGAATAAAATTGTTTTTAATATCTTGGAGTGCATATTCAGAGTACAAAAAGAAAACCTAGAATTGGAAATACTAATTCTGCCATAACCTTACTCTGGCCATGCATGACACCACAACACAGCTATTCCTTCTTCCAAAAATAGCTCTCTTGAAAGGGGAGGCATTTCCTTTGGAATAAGTATCTACGAAGAAGGATGTTAAAACCTAAGCTTTCTTTGCTTGGTTGTTTGTCCTGCCGTGTGTCACATCTCACAGCAGAGCCCAAGGCTCTGACTGCACAACCAGTGTTCAGAAAAAAAATCAGATATATGTTGCTGCATGTAATCTTCATTAGTTTACACTGTAGTATCACTCCAAGCACTACTTGTAGACTGCCATGCCAGATATTGTGGAGATGCCATCCCCAGTTATAGGTCCTGTTGTCAAACATCACCAAGATGGACTTGCATCATATTTTTTCTTAAGGAGAAAAGTGTAATATTGTTTCTGTCCCTTATACATACATTATCCTGTCTGTTCAGTGGCACCTCCATCCCTTTAAGATGCCACCCTCCATTTCGGTACTCCATGCACTTTACACATCCTTTCTTCACTTATATTTGGGCCAGCAAGTTAATGTCAACAGTGCACTGTACCATGCCACATGTAGTTAGGTGAAGAAATGATGCCAAGAAAAACAAGAAGGGGACTGAGGGGCATAATGTTGTTGTTGTAAAATGGACTGTAACTGTGCCACCAGGTTATCCCATGAGCCTTAACGTCTGATGAACTGCAGTTTGCAGAGATTACAAAACTTCTGGGTTTTCTACATATCTACAAAGGTTAAAATTAAAAATAGTAGTAACTTGTGGTAATATATGGGGCTGCTGATTCTCTACTGATCTTACATGAATTAGGAGTAAAAGCTATAAAATGAAGAAGTTGAGTTTCCCTTTGATGAAGGTCAACACTGTTATATTATAAAATTTATATTTTTCCCAGCACCAGGGAGAAAGGCACAAGAAGATACTTTTCTTGAACATAGCAAAAAGTATCATCAAGCCTCATGACAGTTACTGTTCTCCTTCAGGATCTCACATAGACTAGCTTTCTTAATTGTTCTTAGATCTCATCATGAGGAACATTGTACTGTCATGGCATTCTCAATGTGAAAACATCAGCCTAATTTCATGGGGATCTCGGGAAATGGGCAAAACCAAGGAGGGTGTATTACACCCAGGCAGTGCCCTTTTGGGTGGTAGTGTAGCTCCACATCCTCTGCAAGATTTGTATCACACAGCCAGGCTGCAGGATGAATGCTGCCCAAACAGACCCTCACAGGCTTGACATATGTCTGTTCATAATGGGATTACTTACCCCCTGTTAGGTAGGCAAAAAGCGAAAGGAAAGCTTTGCCGCTTCAGAGCCTGAATTCATTCGCTTCCATACCCTAGACACAGCGTGATATGAAAACTCAGCACTTTGCAGAAGTTGCTCAAATGGAAAGGCAAAGATCCCACAGCACTATTTAAAAAGATATATGTAGATAACCTGCGATTAAGAATTAGAGGAATAATGCCACTAATTGGAGAAGATAAGAAAAGGCTGCGAAAGATGACCCAAGGGATGGAGTCTTCCTTTCTTGCAAGGGATGGCTGTGCAGACTGAGATTTGTTAGCTCTGAAAGAGATGAACTGGGGGAAGCATGGTAGAAATCTATGAATGCCTTGAAGAGACATTTTTGGCTGAAGGATACTGTGGGTGCTGAAGAGCTACTGAGGTTCAAAGGGTAAGTGTACAGCCTGGGGCAGCAAAGTCCAGAGAGGGTTATGTCCAGCTCAGGAAGTCTCTGAGCCTCACATGACTGGAAAGTTGGAGAACACTTGGAGGAAGCATTATATATATGATCGCCCTTTTAATGTATACACTCTTCCCTAAGGGCCTGCTATGGCCCGCTAGGTAATGCCTCTTTGGTCTAACCCACTAGAGTTGCTCTTGCATTGTATGACTGCCTTGGAACTGTAACTTGTAAGCTTGCCCAGATGATCTAAATGTCTTTTCCTCCATCAACAAAATAGTTTCTTACATTAAGACTGCTGTGGAGAATAAAGGATAAGACTGGAAAGTAACAGTCATATTGCTTTTAATGTTGCAGCTACTGGACATGAAGTATTTAATTCTTTATTAGGCTCTGTTCTTTGGCAAAGCTGCAGAGAGAAATGAGTCTTATTTTACTAAAAATAGATCAAGAAAACAGAATTTAACCTTTTAAATAATTGTATTCTATCCAGAATAATTATTTTTGCCATCAACATGAGTTTGAAGTGAAAAGAATGCAGGTCATTCTTGCAAATTGAGTAATTTGCAGTTAAAAAGGACTGTCTTCATTTGACAATGCAAGCATTTATTTCATGTGAGAAGATAAACATATTTGTTGGTAATAAACACTGGTATACTGAACTAAATGGTCTACAGTGCTGACAGTGGATTTTGTGTGACAAACCTAACACACCACAGAAGATCCTCATTTCTTAAATACTCTAAGCCTGACACAAATTACTTATTTCAATTCTGTACGCCCTAAAATACAGTTTTATTTTCACTCTTATTTTTAATATAGGATAATAAGCTTCTTTAAGAAGAAGATGACGACAACATAACTTTATTTCCTTTGGGAAAGATGGATGCCAGATTGACTTCTAGGAAATACGCCAAAGGAACACACTTCCTCCTCTGATTCCAAAGCATGTGTTGTACTAACAATTATTTCAGAAAGACTGGTGGGCTAGAGCAATTAAGCAGACAGACATTAGCAGTCTGACCAAAAATCCCTCTATCATGCATCCAATTTAATAATTCCAGTATCAGTGTACTGATGATGCAGTAAACAGGTGTAAAAATCACAAAAGTATCCTGATTCTCAGAAGTTAGGAAATACCTGAATTCAGGAAAAACCTAATAATTAAGTGTCTCCAATAATTCACACATTTTTTCTCTCTTTTATAAACTTATATTTTTTGACATCGTGGTATCTAAGCTTATCTAAGCTCTTACCTGGTAGCTACTAATAGAAGGTCAATCAAGTAATGATGTACCATAGCAATAAAATATCTTCAGGGTACACCACAGGGAAGAAGCTCTGAAATGCATCAGACAGCATTGGGTTTGTATCAGATGCAGATCAGAAGGTAGAAGAGGAGCATAAGGACTTGGCTAATGGGATCATTGCTCACTTCCTTACATTTTCTGAGACATCTAAAGAGACTGCATGTATTTAAGACTTGAGTCACTAGTGCTTGACCTCAGTTACTCTTAACTGAGAAGATGTTGTGTTAAACAAGAAATTATGTAACTGAATTTTCTTTTGATGTTTCAATGAAGATGATCTCATGGAAAAGGAGTGTGGATGGGAGGGTAAGACCTCCTTTGCAGAGAAGCACGTTTGCTGCATCTTGCTTGGAAATGGAACAATGATATACCCAGATGTTGTAGCAGGGAATGATCACCCTCCACCATCACAGCTGAGAGAAACTCCTGGAGAAAAAGCAGGGTCAGTTTTAAAAACTGGAACAGGAATTTTAGGTATCAGAGAGCTGGACTGCACTGTCAAATGTCATCAACCAAAATGTGTATCTTCTTATAAATGAAGCGAAAGACTGCTTTCCACAGATGTGGCTGAAGACTCTGTGGAGCAACACCTCCAATGAGACAAGTAAGAGCAAGCCAAGTTGCTATTCCCTAGCACAGCACCAGCTGACAACAGTGATGGTGTTTCAACCCTTGAACTCCTCACTGAATGGTGGTGAATTAACTGAAAGAAATCTGAACGAGTGAAAGTAAAAAAAAGTATCGCAAAACACTTCAAAGTACCCTGAAAAATCAATAAACCTTTCCCAGGACACTTGCAAAGTCATGTGTTTACACCTGAGGTGAGGTGTACATACAAGTGTACCACAGCCACGCTGATCTGAGGATGAGACATCTGGTATAGATAGATGCAATGACATCACAATTTTTTCCAGGAATTATAATGTTCTGTCATTGAATAGGATAGGTAATTATTACAGAGATTTTGGAGAAGGAAATTCAGATGGCCCATCCCTGGAACTGTTCAAGGCCAGGTTGGATGGGGCTTTGAATAACCTGGTCTAGTGGAGTTAAGAAAAAACTGTAGACTGCTGAAAGTGCCTTTCTTGAGCTGGATGAATACTGCTGCCTCTCCTCCAAAATAAAATTAAATCTGTTTTTGGGTACTGAACCGATTTTTGCTTGCTTTTTCTACAGGCATTGAAATTCTTATTATCCCAAATAATCTTTAATCAGTCCTCATAGTCAAATGTTGAACCAGAGTTTTACTTATAAAACTAGGACACTTTCATATTTCCACTTCTTGTTTGACACATTTCTGAAACTGCTGAATGCTGTGCCCAGGGAGGAACATGAGATGACTTCTACAAATGCTGACACATCTTAACAATGCCTTCTCAGTGGATCTGCAAAAGAGATTTTACCTTTGTACTGTCAATGGCTGTAGGAAGGAGGCTGATTCATTGGGCAAAATAAATGCCTGTGACAGCCACCTGATGGAATTAAGCTGTTTGTATTTTGTTGTGAGGGATGTCTTCTAATGAAAGATGCTTGAGATGATGAAATGAGATGAGATGAGATGTTGATTTCAAGCAATAGGATCCCTGACATAACTGAAGGTTAGGGATTCTCATGGATTCCAGTGCAGACACATAAAAAGAAAGGGCAAAACCTCTTCCCTCATCTTTGACATTAATTACATATGAATGTGGTGATAGCCAAAGTAATGTATTTTTCACACCATACCCTTCATTTTAGATTATACATACAGATTTACACAAGCTTCACATGCTTTTAATGTCTGCATCCAAAACATAATCTATACAAATATAACCACAAATTAAATCCATCAGTTAGCAATCTGAAGTAGATAAGAAAATGGAGGCTTTCTGTTTTATCCTTTGAAGACTGAGGTAAAACTATCACTTCCTTCCCTTTCCCTTTCTTCTTACACTCCTTCCTCCTGTCTTATCAAACAATATTCAGGGGATGGCAGTGCTGGACAGACATGAATTAGCTTATGCAAATGTTGAAGGTATCATGAACATTCAATAAAATACACACTTCAAAGGAATTATGGCTGGGTGGTCTTGCAGTACAAAATGAATGTTGCCAGCAGTGCTCTATTGGTAACAGATATGATTCCTCCGCAAAATCACTGTTCCAGCAAAAGCCCTTGCGTACTTCAGCTGATCCTATTTCACACAATGATACTGATGTAATTCTTTTGACCAAAAGGCAGTTTTGCCAGGTACAGCCATTGGCTCTAGAGTTTTCACTGGTACAGGTTTGTTGATGAAAGTATATTAAAAAAAAAATAGTACTGATGTGGGTTTGTTATAGCATAGACCTGACAATGCTTCAGGACTTTGATCCTCAGCTGACAACATGCTGCATTCATTAAAACTCACATCAAACTTGCTGACAGCTTGTTTGAATGCTGCCCTTGGTCGGCTGCTGAGTCCCTGCTGTGGCCCTTCATTCCCACTCCTGCTGAGGTGCTATCTGAGCTGCAGCTGGAAGGTGGGACTGCAGCACACGGAACAGACCCACAGTAGCTTTGTGTTAGCTGTGCTGGGTAGCAGCAGAACATCTGTGCAAATTGTGCCCTGGATACAGAATTTGACAGCTAACCAACACTCCAGTTTGTATTGCAGAGACCTCCCTACATTATTACCCAAGCTATATGGATTTAAGCTAGCAAGGACATGCTTTTCCTTTCTGCAGAGGAGCCACATCCTTGGACTGCACTTTGTTGAACATTTGTGCAGTGCCTGGCACAATGCACGTCTTTATCCATGGCCAGGCTGCTTTCCCCACCCTGTGCTGCCCTCCCCTCCTCTCCATTGCCCTCTCCTCCTCTTCCCTTATTTTTGTCCCCCTTTGCAGCTTCCTGAAACACTAAAGGTTAAGATTCAGTTTGGACTCCTTGACAGTGAAATCAATACTTTCTGCAGTCCCTGCTGGATTTTTAGGAATATTACATCGTTTTTACTGTCTCACAGGGCTCAGTCTTCAGTTGAGTCACCAGTGACACAAGGGAGTAATGTCTCTGTCACAGGAACAAAACAATCTCTGTATAGTGCCTGTAGGAAATTCAATTGGTGTCTGTCTGGCTGCTTCCCTTTTCTTCGTGGGGACACTTCTGAGGCACTATAATTGGCTTAGCCGGGGAGATAAGTGACAATTGTGGATGGGAGGAGGAAAAACAGGAGGAGGAAATCTCTCCACTTTTTATCTGTCTATTGAGAGGTCAGTGTCAGCCAAGAAGCACTTAAAAGAGATGTTCTGCTCTTATCTGGCAAGAACAAGGACACATGGAAAGATCTAGTCATGAGAGAAAAAGCCATCTACAAGGCTGCATGTGCTAGGGCTTTCTGTAATGTTTCCTGATGAGCGGCTTACTGGCACACTCAGGGCTAGACCCCTGCTCCAGGAGATGACAAGAGAGAAAAAGTTCAAACTTTCAGGTTTCCACCAGCCACATGCATAGGTTCATAGACACAAACATGCACCTCTTTGGGGACCTTCCCCCACATTAAGTCAGTCCAGCCCCACTGATTTCCTTGATCTCAAAAGCATGCATGTCTGCGTCCCACATGTCTTCCAGAATCACAGGCTCTCTTACATGGACCGGCCAAATTTGACCTGATATGGCTTTGCCCGCTTTTCTTAAGAAAAGTGCCTCTATGTGTGACAGGGGACACTTCAGAGTCTAATTAAATGCAGGTTGATTCAAATGGTACCAAGTCATACAAAAATGAGAACCGCTGGAGCTCTGAGGGCCTCTGTGTTTCCTAGTTGTGTACAAAAGACACTGCAGCAAATTGTTTGGATTGGCATAATCAGATGAATGAATCATAAAGCAGACAAACAGCAATTCATCCCTCCATACAGTGTCTCTCTCTAATAGCATTGTAGTTATTCAGCTCAGTAATGATACTTTCAATAAAATTTCGCTTGCAGTCAGGTCCCTCTGCTTTTAATCCCACACTAACTATAGAGGATAATGTTTTTCCACAGGTTTTTTCGAAAAAAGAAAACAGGTTTGTACCGCTACAGAATTTAATCCCAGGTAGAAAGATCAGAGTTCCCCTTATCAGATACATGCCCATCAGCCATCTCTGACCCAGGATAACCTTGGAAATGAATGTTCAACTCATTTTCACACACTGGACCGGTACAAATACCATTGAACAAGGCATGGGCTTCGAGCTGTTCATCAACTGGGCAGAATAACCACCAACCTGGCTTTACAAAAGCTGAGGGTTTTGTAGGACCTGAGTAGACTTAACAAAAAAGTTTCTGGTCAGAGGCCAAAGCTCCTTCTTGTACTTTTTTGAGATCAGAGTTTTCAGTTGGTAGAGGTTTCATACACAGGCACATTATAAAAAATGTTTTCTTCATTGTTGAGTTTCATTGCTTGATAGTGTAAATATAAAATACTAAATTCTGCAAACTCTGCTCCTTTTGCCTTCACAGGTATTTGCAGAGAAAACAGCAACTTTTGGGAACATCTTCGGTGTTCAAAACTATGCAGCAAAAATTACAAGGTAGTAATTGGCAGCATAGGCATTATCTTTGAAGCATGCAAAGGTTAGGTGGTGGTATTTGAGCTTTTGGATCATTCCTGAACATTCAGTTTTGACATCAGTCAAGGCTGGCATTATCAAAGATGTGTTCTGAGTCAAATGTACAACATTGAACTGTCTCGCTTGCCTCCTTGGCATTCTTTATTTGTAAATACTAATGGATTAAGCAAAGTCAAACCCCAGCATCCATATATCATTTTCTGAAAAAGTTTCTTTGGCTTTCAGCCACCTCTTCCTACAAGCTCTGTAAATCTTTAGAGTTCTTCTTTTCTCATTACTACTGTAGATAATGATGCAGAAGATTAAAAAAAAATATGGCGTTTGTGGATAAAACATAGAGGAGGATATAAAGAAGTTTCCAGTGTCAGCAGTTTATGTCAGCCTGGAGTTTATTTTACACCACAAAAGGATTGCTTCAGGAGACTGGTGAAAGCTTTGCATGCCCTTAGCTAGACGCAAGCAGTCATGTATGTTACACACCAAATTGGGTCATACTTCAAGTCCTGAACCAACCTTAATAACAGGCTCTGACCCATCTGTTATATCTGCCTTGGCTAGTGGAGAATTTGTGTTCATTTCTATAGTTTGATTCCTCTGACCTTTAGTTCAGCACTGAGTTGATAACCCGAAACTTGGTTCAGATTTGAGTGCTTTTATTTTTTTTCTGCATGGTATTTGCTTACTTTGCTTTTCTCTATAGGGTTGTGGGTTTTTTTTTTTTTTTTACTTGCTTGTCTTTACCATTAGTCTTTTAAAATAACTATACCTCAGTCTGTTTTTTCTGGTCACCAGTTTCAGCTATTCAGTAGTTGAGAAAAGGCATTTCCTAGAGATCATATGTCTTCAGTGAGAATGCTCTTGTGCTGACGGATTTCAAATGTGATTTTCTGCAATATTCATTTAAGGCACTGCCTTCATGGATGTGCCTGCCAGTTCAATTAGTTGTCCATTTTTAGAAAGCCATGCACAAATGGGTGGGTTAATGGTGAAAACTAAGTTGCTGAAAGGTTTGAACACTTACAGACAATGTTTAGTTTCTGCTATGGTTACAGGAAAAATGGCACTTTGGAACCCTCTTTAGCCACTGTCAGTTGTCATCTGCAGGTGACTAACTTTGCTATCAGATCCTCATTCAAGCCATCACTTTAGCTGGCTGCTGGTTTCCATACTACCTTTTGGGGACTGATCTGTGGATGTGTCAGTGTCCCTACCAAAACTTAGGCAGGATAAGTCTGTCTTCTGAAGAAGACGGTTGGTATGATGTAATGAAGATGCATGGATACATATTTTGCATCCATGATCATGTGTGTCTCACTGTTACTGAATAGGTTGCAGCATATCTGAATTTGCCTTAGGACAGAGAGGTGCACTACAGACATGTCCAAAGTACTTCCACTCCTATCTTTGGCATCCATGAACAAGATACCAACGCAAATGATAGCTGTGCTTGCAAGCCCTTCTTGCATGGAGACCTATTAGATCAGTTCTTGTATTGGAGCAGGGGGAGGAGGAGGCAGGGGGTACCCAACAGCTGCCCAGTCTGTTCCTCCTCAGCTGGAACAAGGCTACCTCCACACAGCTTCATTCTAGGAGGAAGAAAATAAATCTCAATTCACTGGTCTTGCTTTTTGGAAGTCATTTCATACTGACATTCACACCTTTCTCTTACTCTTACAACTAATAAAGGTGCTCTGAACAACCATATTCGCTTTGGAAAAGTGACTAAACACGCTTTTCCCTCTGGATACTCATGTAGGTTTTACGTCAAAACCTGCATAATGTAAGCAGGCAGCTGAGTATAAACAGAAAAGGCAATTGGAAAGGATTTATTTTAAAACACAAGAAAATAACAAGGAAAGGGCTGGAACAGTAAACAAGCTTCAGTAACAGAATGCAAATAGCAGAACCGACAAAAGAAAACGTCAGAGCAACTGTCTGTTTGTGGGCATCCACAGGCACAGCTGTTAGACTGGCAGCAGCTTGATCTGGCTTATGGGGGAAAGAGATGGCCCACATCTTTCTGGCACAGTTCACTGCTTTGTAAGTGAGTAAGCACCTCAAAGTATATTGAAGAGCTTCATCAAACGCAGATTAGAAGAAAAACTACGAAAAACTACTAGAAGCTGCAGTCAGCTGTAACCAGCAAGCAAAAGAAAAGGCAGCAAAACACAGTGTTTTCAGTTTTTGCTTTTCAAGGCCCTTTAACACCAGCAGAAAAGTATGGATGGTCCTCAGCCTTCGCAGGGGAAGATATTAAGCCTTAATCCCTGCCTCCGCTGCACAGGAATGCCACGGCCATGCCAGCTCCACAGTCACAGCAAAATAGCTCTGCCCTGAGGTCCCCAGTGCTGCAGCCATTTTATTTGCACTTTCTTGTTGTTGCCGTTCATTTTACTCCCTGAATCTTTGGTGAGGGCCAGATTAGCTGGATCAGGGGCAGAGCTTCAGCTGTTTTCCCTCTATGTTGCATCTAAGCATGCAGCGTTTTTCCTGCAGGTCCATGAAGAGGGTGCAAGGCAGATAAGCCACAGCTCCTCACAACACACCAAGGGAAAAGAGGAGAGGGTGGAAATCCCCACACCTCATGACCCTAAGTAAGCTGCAGGGTGGCGAAGTACAGCCATTTACCATAGAGGTTACCTGAGCCAAGTCTCCTCATTTTTGTCATTGGTGTTGACTACTGTCACAGCTTAAATACCTCTGAATTGTCCATCCGTCAGCTCACAGAGGCCTCCAAATAAGTTTTCTGGTGTGGAAGGCATCTTTCCAGAAGAAAACTTGATGTGCAACTTTACAAATCTTAAAGACAGATTTAATGAATGACACTTAGCTTGTCCCACTGCAATAAAATGAATCCAAGAAGGGGACCTGATCTTAATTTTCTTGCTGAGAGTAGCCTGCAGAGCCTGAAATTCAAAGATACAATATCTGCTTTGTTGCTCTATGAGCTTGCTGTAAAATATGCTGTAATCTTTGCCAGGGGTATGTTGTGCATTCCCTGGAGGTTTTTCAGCGCTGAGGAACACTTCAGACTGCTTAACAGTTTGTTCAGGCTTTGCCTTATAAGGCCTTTTAACTCCAGCACAAGCACATGACAACCCCTCCAAGTGTCAGCCTGTTGGGAACAGATCACAGCAACAGTTTTCTTTGCTGAGGGAGCCGCGTTTGTCCCGTCTGCCTTGACCTGCTGCCCTTCTAACCCCTCTCCTGACAGCTAGCATAAAAATGTGGCTTTTGGGTAAAGGGGTGGGGAGGGCAAAAGCTTAACTGTGCCCGCATCCACGTCCTTGTTGCAAAGGTTGAGTTACTTTGAGTGCATCAAGGTATTTCTGTGTACTGCACGGGCTACAGCCATGGCTGTAATGCATTGGGAATATCGGTGGTCTACCACTGGTACACATTCTTCAGGGGTAGGGCATGGGATCTGCTGCTTTTGGGGAGACATCTGGTCTGCCAGTGAAGCTGAGGGAGCAGTGAGTTAAAAGCTGCTCTGGGTTCATTACGGCTGCATGAGGATACGTAGCTGCAAAGGGAGCAGCAGCTCTCTACCAGGGCAGCAGAAACATTTTCGCTTTTCTTTTCTCACTGTGTGTATGTCCCATTTTAGCAGCTCTGAAACATCAGCGGATTAGGCTAAAGTATTGAAACGGGGAATGCAAACGACTCAAAGCAGAATATGCTCTGCTTGGGCTTAAAATATCCTCTCTGAAAGCTGGCTGAGTTATCAGCCATGGGAAAGAGCCATTTGTGGAAATCCAGGAGGACTCTCGGCCTCTCTTGCAGTTCCCGGCAGCATTCCCATCATGGCTCAGCCAAGCTGTGTGTTGGTAGAGACCACACTGGGCTTTGCAAGTGTTTGTAGCTGTGGGGAGAAGGAGCCCTGTGCGTGGGCAACGCAGGGGGGCAAAACAGGCAGGAACAGAACTTCGATCTCCTGTACCCCAGTGCTGCGTGAGAAAGCTGTAGGCAAAACTCCTCTCCTTCAGCCTTCTCTGCACCCAAGAAAGCCTTCCATGGTTCAAAACACTACAAGTGGTAGCACTTTGTACTACACTTACTCCACAGTTGAATAAATCCAGAATGGGGCAAAACATGCGAAAGAGGCAATGGAAGCAGAGGCTTGTGTGACTTCAGAGGGGTTACCACTTGCAGGACATCTGTTCAAGGACTCTGAGTAGAAACCATGGCATATAACCTGCTCTGGGGGTGAAAGGTTCAATGAGACATTGCACTTCATGTCATCCGTGTTGTCATAGCCAGTATTTGTCAACATACAGTGATTATTCCCTAGTCAAAAAATAACAACATAATTAAGTGTTAAAGCTGTAATGACCTGAGTATCCATGGACCTTATGTTGCTCAGAGTTAGGGTACAACGGGCTGAGATTTTCAGCAAAAGGAAGAGCTGCCTAAGTTGCACATCAATATCCTTATACAGGTGAGTACATTTATGTAAAAATTTAAGCCGCATCTGCTGGTATCCAAACCAAACTAAACTACCTCTTAAAGCCTTTCAAACCAATTTTTATTCACAGTCCTCTCTGATGTGGGTACTGTCAAAAGATTTCACTAGCTTCCTACCTGCAGCAAAGCTGCATTTCACTCTTTGGCTTTGAAGCTGCTGAAATTGCACTCAAGGCAAAGAACAGTCAAGATAATGCTTATTGTGGAATCTTTTACATAAAAATATCAGATTAAAATACTTGCTCTGCTTCCCCTGAAACATGATTTTAATTCCACAATGCACACAGATCTCCAATCTAAAGGCAACCCCTGTTTTTCCTGCCATTTTTACATTATTAACTCATTTTTCTCAGCGCATTCTTTGTTTCTCTTCAAAGTATTAAGAATGTTCCTTTTGTTTTGCATCTTTCTTCCTCTCTGCCTCACTCCAGAAGATTATGAGATACACTTGGTTTCTGCAGTAGTGGGTATTCTGTGGTGTCTGGGAAAACTGTGCTCATATTGATTGTAGGAATGATTCCCATCATAAAATTTCACAGCTGGTACACTTTCATCATGGGATGAAATAGGCAGCCTAGAGTATTGAATCAAAACCCTGATAGCTGGAAAACAGGTACAGGGAAACCAAGAAAAAACAAATGGCTGTTAAAAAAGCACCATTTTTGGAGCTAATTTGTGGAACTACTTGCTACAATATACCACTGACAGTCCAAATTAACTATATGTCAGTAGAGGGCTGGAAACTTAGGTTGATAACAAGTGCAACATGGTTCAATAACAGGATCTTTGGAAAGGGAAATCAAATTCAGAGTTGTTCTTCAAGTTCTGATTATGAGTTCCCAGGCAAAGCAGTATTATTTTGCAGAGATTAAAAAGCAGGATTTCAAATAATTTTTTAGCAAAAAAAAATACTTCACATGATTTAAAAGTTCATATTCCCACATTTACTCAGTACAAAAGTAAAGAACAGTGTCAACTGCTTTTTTCACAGGATGTATGTTACTTTCAGGCAAAAAATCAAACCTTTTGAGAAATTCACCAAATAAAATGGGAGTGGCTTTTAGTCTTTCTCATTAAAATTAATGAATATCCTGTCTGTAAGTTAGATTTGAAAAACTATCATTATTCTGCCACTAATGATACTTCTCCTTAAACACTAAATATCAGCTTAATATTTTGTAGGTGCAGCTATTGCGATGCCAGATGTCATTTACCTAATCATCATCCTTCCTCAGGAGCCACACAGCAAGCAGTTCCAATACTGAGAAGTTCACATTAAGAGAAAAGGCAGACAGCAGGCAAAGAAGCACCTTCATGAAAGAAGTGATTTGCGAGTTGTCAGGACTTGATTAGTAACCACATCTACAGAATATCTGCTTATTGATCTACTCTACTAAACAAAATTGCCTAATGCTGTTTAGGTTAGGGTTTGTTTTCTAAGTGGCATTACTGATTTGGAGACAGTTAAGCTTGTTATTCGAGTAGAATACTCGGGGCTTGAAATCATCACTTACATGCCCCATGTGAAATAAACTGCAAATGTTGTTACACCTCTACAGCTTTCTATGTGTGTAATCAGGGGAAAAATACTGAAATTCCTAGACAGATCTGAAATGTCAGAAATCAAAATACAACTTTAAAAGTCCTTTCTTTCAAAGGGTCCCAGTTTTCTGAAAAGTGCCATCATCCTTAAATGGGACTCTCACATCAACATGGATATGTGTGCATTCAGTATGGCTGAATTCAGGTTTACCAATCAGTACTTTGGTAACTAGAAGATCTGTTGAAGATGTTGTTTAAAATAGATACATCAGGATGTCTTTCATTTCATTGCCATCACTCACCACATACAATATTGACATCTGCTGTAGACATATGTATGGAGATTTACACAGGCTAGAAGTATCCTGAAACAGTTACAAAACCACACTGTGTGATTTCCAGGGCACTAGAATCAACAAACACTTTTTCTTCTGCAAAATCTCAACTGGAAGTATTTTACCTTTAAAAATACTTTTAGTCTTTAAAAAAGTATATTTGTATAGGATAGGAATGATCTAACATGTGGAGAAAATTAAGTTGCCTAACTAGGTCTGATGTAGACAGATAGTACAGCACTCTCCATGCCTTTGGTGAGTATCCAAATTGCAAATGTATTGCCCACAACATCAGAAGATCAAAATAAATCATTCATCTAAAGAAATCAAGGGAAAACATGGAAAAAGGGATAAAATTTTTCTTTTCTATGAGAAAAGAGTAGATTATCATGTTGGGTGATATCATGAAGAAGAGATGTGTTTTTTTCATTAGTGTATCTCTTTCTTTATAATTTCATGAGTGAAGCAATGCTGCTCTACCATCCTTATGAGAGAGTCTCAGGCTGTTAGGCTGTGAAGAGTGGGCAGTGGCAGAAGCAGGCCTCAACTAATGGATTTTCTTCACCTTCACTAAATCGATTCAAAACTCCCAGGAGAAATTTGCAGGGCTGTAGTTCTGCACAATAATTACTCAAGAAAAAAAAAAAAAGTCTTATTTTGTCAAATTAACAACCTGACATGTCTTTTCTTCTCCATTTGTGCAGAGGGCCCTGCTATATGGTTACTATATTTTTATGATGAACCAGCGCTGAGAGCATATAGGCACTCTGTCATGCTACCTACATGTTGTAAACCAGACCCAGCCTCACAGGGAGTCTCTTTCTTTTCATTCCTGGCACACGTAGCAGTAATTATCCAGCTACAGGTGAACATCCCTTCAGACCTCTCTCCGGAGGTCTGGATTTACTGTGAGGCTGAAGATAGCTGCAGCCTTGCTCCATGTTTTTTTATTCTCCAGTACAAGAGACATCAACCAGAGCAAGTTGGAGAAAGATGAAAAGCCTGCTTCAGTACTGAAGCATTCAGCCTCTTCCCAAATATCTTTATTTAAAAGGCTGGGTGACTGCTTAGTGTTGAAACAATTATGTATTGTACTCTCTTCCAGGTTCAAAAATTGGAATATATGCAGAAACTGAAAATGTAGAAGTGTTGACAGGGATTTTCAAAGCAGTCTAGAGGATTGAGAATCATTTTCCACTAAAATTAGTGGAAGACAATGTCAATCATTTAGACTACTTTATAAATCATCATTAAATTTCATCCTAGGAACTGCTGACTACTAGTTTTAATGAATACTATCTCTTCTGAATGATACTTACCAGAGAAAGCATTTGTACATTAGAGGTGCAAGATATAAAGATGATTTCTTAATTAGCTCCACACCAGAGGTACGAGTTTAATGGTAATCTCATCTTGAGTGAGGCCTGTATGCAGTATGCAATATAACGTAAAACAGTTCTCCAATTTGTACTTTATAACATGAAAGTATTAAATAATACCATTAGAGTGACATGAATAGGAAGTCAGTGGAACTGGCATTTTCCTCAGGAAGCCTGATTATGATTTTTCTCAGCATTTACTGCGGCTGTCTGTAGCACTGGTCTTTAAAAAGCATTAGAGGGAATATTACATACTTGCAGTGGCCCTTGGCAAGGAACAACTGGGGATGCCTTTCCCATGAAAGGGACATCACAGTGTGCTTGCGTGCCTTTATGTTGAGCACTGGAAGTGGGATCATGGAGAAGAAACAACAGCCTTAACTATCCTTGAAAGAAATCACTTGCACATATGCAAAGCAGTGGCTTTGCATAATACATACCGCATGTTCCGCCGGTTCAAGGCAAACTCTTGGCACCTTGTGGCTGCCTCAGGCTGTGAAAAGCTTAATGAAATCCCTAGCTAACAACAAAAGTTGGATGTACCAATTTGGGAGAAGCATAGACAGATCCAAAATTCATATTACATTTTCAGCATGGACCCAGAAGGTAGCCAGTTATTTTTTGTCTCTGCTCCCCCTATGTGGCTTTCTGTCATGATCTGAAGCAAAGGCCAACAGGGCGAAAGACAATTTCGGTGCAAAAAGTTTCCATTTTTTTCAGGTCAGAGGACCAAAGATGGGATACCACCTAAAAATCTGACATTAGGTGGTCCTTTTTTTAGGACTAGCACCAATAGCCAGGAGGCTCAAAGGCTACATGACAGGCCTCTGGAGAATTTCAGAAAGATGGGCTGTGATAAGTAGACTTACTCCTCTTTCAAAGTTCTATCAGACCCCTTATTGGAATGGATCAATTTAACTCCTCGTCATTAAAGAGAGAAAATCAAAATTCTAGCTCTTTCATTGCTGTAATGTGTTGAAGTGGACTGATCTGAAACGCCCATCATTAAATTATGGCCTTGATGCAGACAAGCTAAAGACACCTCTCTGTGCAGCCCCTCCGTGGAGGAGGAAGGCATGCTGTCATAAATCTCCTGGTTATTTAAGCTTAGCTGAAAGCTTATAATTAACAAAAGCTGCCCTTGTAGACTGGAGTGGGCTCCTTATTACATTTTTGGAATTGCAAATCCATTGCCAATCCCCAAGTCCTTCTTTGAGGATCCTGTTAGGATAGGACACCGAACTGTGAATGGACTAGAGGGTCTGTAGCCAAAAGGATGTTTAAAAAGGAAATATAAAGTTATCTTTCTGCCATATATGGGGGAACAGAAACAAAGGTCACAGTCATCAGCGTAACAATAAAACTCAAATATTCAGATTCTGGCCCCAATTACCTTCTGGGGTAGTAGAATCATAGAATCAGTGAGCTTGGAAGGGACCTTTAAGATCATCAAGTCCAACCATTAATGTATCCTAACAAAAACCAGTTCTAAACCATGTGCCTAAGCACCTCATCTACCCTTTTCTTAAAC
>VXBO01004199.1:104488-146385 GCA_013400135.1 Rhinoptilus africanus
GCAACAAATAAAGCATGAGATAGCAATGTATGCAGTGAATTAGATTGAAATAATTTTACTTCAGCTTCAAAAATATTCAGCCTTATTTTAAGCTTGAATGTGGTTTCATGAACTGGCGTGTTTGCTTACCCGCTCTGCAGAGCAACAGGTTTTCCATATAAGCTTGTTAGGTAGCTTTTCTCCCGTGCTTGGGCTGCTGCAAATGTTTGTCAGAATGCAGAAAAATTTATTTCTAGTGTAAGCTTTGCTCCATGAGGATGACATGACACAAGTTAGGTGTTTCTTTTTGTCCACCAGTTGGCTAAAATAAGGTCCATCCTCAAAAGTTGCATGGCCTTTCTTAGAAGAAGAAAAAAGGTGTCATTTTGGTTCAACTTTATTTTGAGAAGCTGTAGTATCTCACTCGGACGAGCAGAAGCTTACACCAGCACTCTTGAAGAATGCTGGCTGAATGCTAGGCATATAGAAGGAAATCCGTTTACCACTGGGACTTCTACACATTGTTGCCTGTGCGTTTGTTCTTGCTTCCATGATCAACATGGCAAATGAGCTTGCCAGGAAGACAGACAGAGTAAATTATAAGTGTGCATCACTAAGTATTTGAGGAAAACAAAATTCAAACATGGAAATATGATATTTGCACCAGAAGGCTGATGCCTTGTGAAGAGTTTGATTTCGTACTTTGTTGCTGTGACTAATCACAGCTTCAATATATGCCTCTCTGGCACAGAGGCAAATGTCATGAGAAGAGGAAAAAAGGGGTCTAGCTGTTAGGACATTAATCTAAATCTTGGTTAACATGAGTTAGCCACTTGGTTTGCCAGCAGCAAGCACTTAGCCTCTCTGTGCATTCATTTTCTATCTGTAAACTGAATAATGGACTTTGCCCTTGTCTCAGAGAGCTGTTAGGGATGCATGCAAGACTGAGGGTTTAGCAGGGCAACAAACAGCTAAATAAGTCTTTAAAAACTAGAATTTATAGTTCTTCAAATGTATATGTTTTTAATACCATTGTACCTGCTTACGCTGTGATTTTTAGATCTTTCTATTTCTGAAGTTCCTAAAATACACAAACTGAGAGACTGCAGAGTCTCTAAAACTCAGAGCACTGTGGTAGTCCAGTTTGAGAAGTGGAAAGATGTGGGACAACTCATGAAAAGTGGAACCCAGTTCTCTCTGCCTGGGAGGAAAGCATAAACTCTGTGTCCTGGGGAGGTCCTATAATGGCCAGGAGCGATTGGTTTTCTGACCCTTTCTTGAGCAGAGGTCACATCACATCTCGCCATTTGGGTACCACGTGTACCACAGCCTGACCCTAAATCACCACAGCACAGGTCTGCTGCTCTACTGCCAATGGAGCTGAGCGGTGCCCGCTCTGAACGCTGTGGGAAGATGCCTTGCAGGAGGCAAGCAAGAGGTTAAAAGAAGAGGTCGGAAGCTGTCCCCTCTCTGAGCTTGTTCCTATAGCACGCTGCAGTGCTTTTATCTGCTCTTTTCCTGAAAGGGGTTGTATGTGCAAAATTTTGGGTGAAAAAGGAAGCATTTTTGTGGCTTTAAAATGTACGCTGAGTGAGTTGATCACATTTTGATAAAACAAGTGTGTGGCTCCGCGCTTTATTATATGTCTCTATGACTGCAGAGATCACCATCAGATAGTGATGTAAATATACACAAGCATTTCCAAAATGTAAATATTTTCCATCAGTTAGCAGTCACAAATCTGGGAAGTGGGGATATTGTGTAGGTATTTGTGCATCTGGGACAGAAATACACATACGATGTAGTGCCTTGTGGATTAAAGGGAATCATTGAGGGACAGCACTGAGGAGAAATCATCCACTAAAGCAACAACCAACACAGGAGCTGGAGGAAGTTTTTCAGGTTAAGGATGTGCCCAGCCTACAAATGCAAGTGGGAAGCTGCTAAAATGTACTGATTTCTTAGCAAGTAAAACAAGTGTCCACCTCTGAGAACCAGAAGCTCAGTGAAGCATTGAAAAAAAAGTAATTACTGACATTCAAGTAGCCATGTCAAAGTTACCTCCTGTTGAACAAGACCATTCTTGCTTTTTCTATGAGATTACGAGTTTGTTGGGCTGGATCTAAAGTTACATAAATGTCACCAGGTGTTTGACTTAGTATGTCAGGACACTGTTGCTTAAAAATAGACCCCTCCTGTATCAGTGGGGTCTGCCTTAGATGGATTAAGGACTGGATCTCAGAAAGTTGTTGGTAGCAAGGGAGACTGCCGAACAGAGCCTTGTTCCTTGAGAGCAAAGGCAGGAGAGAGCTTATAGGAAGCAGCTTTGCAAGGCTTGAAGGTGTTCTCTATTGGTACTTTGATGTAAATGAAAAATCAAAATCGATAGTTTGCAGGTAGCATAAAGAGAGGTGGAGGAGCAAATATGATGACAAAAAGCAGCCCTGCAGAGTAAATTGGATTATTTGGTAAATAGGGTCTTCCATTTAAAAAATCCTTCACACTGATGTTAAGATGATACAGCTGATGTTAAGACAGGCCAATGCAGGATGGCACATCCAAATAAAAGTGAGTAGATGCCAGCACCATAGATGAGGGCTCTGTGCTCTGAGAAGTGCTGCCTTTCACAAGGGACTAGAACTAGTGCAGGATGAGGGGGGAGCCTTGTTCTGCAAAGGAGATTAGTTTCGTACCCGTTAAACCTATACCAGGTGAGGTTTGAGAGTCTTCCCAAAAGGGAGGCAGGTGCATACATGTTTGCATATAGCATTGCACTAATTTTTCAACAGGTCTTTGAAAATAGTAATACAATTAACTTTTGGAAAGATAGTACTGGTGTATTTTCAGAATCATAATTGCTGGTAACCTAGGCATTCTACATTTCTGGGTTGGACACTCAGCAACTGCAATGAGCATCATGTGGTGTCCATAAACTTCAGAAAATTTATTGACAGAAATGCAGGTTATCTCTTTTTTTCCCCCATTCACCTATTGTCTATTACCCTACAAAATTAAATCTCATGACTAGTAGATCTCCTGCGCAAGATCATTTTACTCTAACACGTCTCCACAATGGTTGAGAGTCCTTTCAGAGAACGTTTTTCATGAAAATTAGAATCTCTGGTTGGGGGTCATATGGAAAGATGTGGCAAATTCATTTAATCAACAGTTTACTATTGCTCTGATGACTTAATACACTAGTTTCCTATGCCTTCATTTGGGAAGTAGTGTTTTTGTCCTTATAGTTAAGCACATGATCAAATCTACCTGAATTCATCTGTTTTCAGACCTAGAGCCTGCAGAAAAAAAGGCAACAACGTATGGAAAGAGAAAGCAGGCCTGGAATTTCGTGCTTGGAAAATAGGTGAATGAGAAGAATCTACAGAAGCCTATAAGGTCATGAGTGTTACAGAGAGGATAAGGAAATACTACTCACACATTTTGGAACAAGAATTGGTAGGTGTCTAAGGAGAGTAGCAGTTGTGGACAGAACAAACTCGAAGAGATGTTCTTCCTAAAATGAGTTGTTGAGCTGTAGAGTCTCTCTCTCCAGGATGTGGTGGATGCTCAGAGTGTACCTGGACTTGAGGAGGGCCTAAGCATGCTCATAAAAGTGGCATCCATTAAGGACTTTCTCATTAGATAGAAGTAATTTTTGAGTTGCAAATTACTAGAGGCTGGCAGAAAAGTTTTACATGTATTTGCCATGCTCCTGAAGTCGTCTGCTTTAGGCACTGTGCTAGAATGGAGTATGGGCTAGATGGTCTGGTGCAGTGCAGCCCATTCCGTGTACTCAAAAACATTCCTGGAGTAACCATATCTTTTAAGCACTTTCATGAGCTTTGGCATTAAAGAAAGCCTCCCTTATGGTTCATCCTGTAGCTTATTTGAATAGTGCTGCAACATAGATTAATCCAGTTTTTCCATTCCCATTTTTCCCTCATTATTGTATTTGAAATTGTATTTAAGGCTCTAATTAAACAAGCAATTCCTCTGCCATCTTGTTCCTTAGCAGTCCTAACATACAACTACCTGAAACAGAAAATCCTCCTGTAGCTGTAGCTGTCCTCCTTTTATATTCTGAGCTGAAAAAACTTAAGGGTTAGTCAGACCTTAACAGGTTTCCAGACTATGCTATGGTGCGTAAAACCTGGAAGGTAAGGGGTTAGGAAGAGTCTGTGTGCTGCTGCAAATGTTTCCAGGAATGGGCTTAGTGTGTGTAGACTGGGAATTATCTCAATGTAAATCTAAATGAGATCTATATTGTGAGCACGATGTCAACCTGTGAGGTTCCTGTGAACCTCGGTGGAAATGGCTTGTGGGAGAGGAAGTGATCTGTTTACATTTGCTGTAAGGGATGAGGAGAGGTTTCTCTCACACAAGTCTGCAGCCCTGCCCTGGACTGCAGTGATATCATGAGTCAGCTTCGTGGCAGACCTTGCAGAGAGAAACCCGTGCAAACACAGTTGTATCTTGTCTTGACTTCTAGGGCATATAAAACACTGCGAGTTCATGCGCAGTGTAAGAAATGTTATGGCCTTTGCCCATTCTAAGCCAAAAGCCAAAGAAAAATGCCAGTAATGTCTGAAAACTAAAATTGCCGTCTTGGGTTTTATCTGTACTTTTGCTTTAGGAATGTCTGCGTGACAGCAAGAGAAACGGAAATATGATGAAAAAATATTGCTGTCAAGGTATCAGTGAAAACTAGGAACAAATAGAAACCAGAAACCAGCTTGCTCTCGAGAAATTTCTAGACACTCTCCAGACTTACCCAAACTCAACTGTTTAAATTTAGAATTGTTTCCACAGCACATTCCTAGCTCTTAACACATCACCAACATCTCTTGAGCACAGACAGGGAACTGAAATACTGGATTTTGTTTTGTGCCTTTCAAATTTATGTTTTGCAGAAGAAGTTGACAATGGGTGAAGAATTTTTGTGATTTTCCTGTTGTTGCTGTTAAGCCAATATGGTAAAGTAAAATAGCTGTGAAAGATTTACATTTTTGGAATCTAGTAAACAGCCCTAGCCTGGCGTGTAACTTTAAGGTCAGATGCCGCACATCGTGGGAGCAGCGGGGTAGATGTTGATGTGAAGTCAGAGGTGAGACTTTGTGATTTACATGCCATGATAAAAGCGATGGATAGACAGATAGCTGAGATGAGGGCGGGATGGGGCTGGAAGTGGGTGCATGGTGATGCTCAGCCTCTCCTCGAGCACTCTTGCTCTTCCAGGAATCACTCCATCTATCTAACTCCTTACTGGTTTTACAAACATTGCTTTATTCTGGTATAGAATGAAGTCTACTCCTTCATCAGCTGGATACTTGCAAAGTACAGTCAACAGCAAGATGGTTGGTCTGCAGCATGTATTTGGGAAAGCAGCGGACCGTGCACGTGTAGTAAATTATGAGGACCCACACTAGTAGTATATAGCTTCTGAGCCTCTTTGTGAGTGGGTCACAAGGAACTATGCAAAGATCTTAGTGTATTTGTTTGTTGACAGGGGAAATGAAGCTTGGGCAAGGGATATGTTTGCCTGTTTCACCAGGAAAGTTAGCAGAGCCATGAATTCAATCCCATGCTTCATTATTTAGGTAGGATGGGGCTGAAATGTGATCACAAACCTTGCCCTCTCTCGAATGGCATGTGAGCCCGTCCTGAGCCTGCGTGTGGTGAGGCACTGCTTGGACTCAGGATGCCTTTAAGGATCGGGACTCAGGAGTGCAGGGATGCTACACCTGCCTCTGGTCCTAATTTCTGTTGCAAATTCTGATCTGCAAAAGCCACGTGCCTGCAAGGGTTAACATTGCCCGGCAAGTCCAGTGGCAGTGAAATGAGTATGGCCTTTTGGCAATTGCACAGCAGACCTGTGTAGCTCTTGACACACAGATGCTTTTTGTTACTTAGCTGACTTGCAGCAAGGTTAGGCGCTGGAGGCATGTAAAGCTTTCTTCCTCTTCGCCAGTGAAAACAAATGTTCTCTGTGCACAAAAAAAAAAAGGCGGCCAACAACCAATGCAGTTTGGGGAGCTCTTTTTTTGGAAGGAGACAGACCTGCTCTCATCTATGAGTTGCGGCCCTTTCCAGACGGCGCGGAGCTCAGGTTGTTGATTTAGGCAGTGCTCTGATTATTTTAACTTGAGCTGCCAGCATCATTTGTCAGGATCCACTGACAACAGTTAGCAGGGTGGGGCTCAGCCCCTCTGCAGAGCCTAATAGTTGCAGTGGCTGACAATCAGCTCAAGATTTGGACAGCAGAGGTGTGCTCAGATTGTAAAAAATACATACCTTGAAAGAAAGCCCTCAGTTTACCAGCAGAGGGCTAAATAAAAGGTGCTTTCCAGCCTTTTGGGGACATGTCATTGTCAGCTCCTCTGCTTCAGCCATGTTCTTTTGCCTGCAGGGCTGTAAGCAGCACTGCGGTAGAAGGAAGTAAACTGGGCAGGTAATGGCTAAGGAGAACCTGTTAAGAGGCTGAAAATTGCAGACAGAAATTAGAAGGCAGATTGCCGTGTAATTTATTGCTGGAGGAGGAAGAGCTGAGCTGCCCGCAATGCTTGCTGCAGAGAGTCACACAACTGCAGTCTCTTTATGGCAGCAGCAGGAGCGAGTGCGGAGCTGAGATTACTTGTGAGCGGTGCTAAATGCAGGCATCTCTCTATTAACCAGCTGAGTGCCGCATGCTGCAGTGCCAGCATCAGGCTGAATGGCCCTTCCCAGTGGCCTTTGAGTGCACAGACACACACACACACACACAAACACTAGCCTCCGGTGGAACAGGTCTGCGCTGTGCCATTTCTCAGGTCCTTGGAAAAACTCCTGCTGACATCCGTGGGTTTTTAAAGGATCCATAGACATCCAACTGTTTCCCATTTGGAGCATAAAGCAAACATTTGGCAGCCAAGGTGTCACTAAATTTACGGTAACTGCAGCACAGGGGACTTGACTGTCTTTTACATTGGCTTTGGTTCAAAATTACTATCTTAGATGTATTGGCAAGTCCTGGCAGCTCTGTGCAGATAGTATAGTGTTTGAGAGTTAATCCCTTATCTATTTTTAATTCCTACCTACATTGACATAAAAAGTGAGACGTAGTTGTTAATCATGTATTTGTTCCTAATAAATATAAGCGTATGCAAGCACTTGCTGCACTTTGGAGAAGTAGACTCCAGTAGAAAGCTGATTCTTTTTCCAGCATTTTAAGCTGCATCTTTAAGACCGGTCCCTGTGGCAGGGATAACTACTGAATTTGGAACATACATAAACACATCCCAGCATCATGGTAAACTTTGTAAACTGTTCTGGTTAAGGAAGTAACTTCTAACCAGACAGGAAAAAAAAAATCTCCATTTTTTAAAAAATGAAATAAAGAACAGTTAAATGTAGCATCTTTAAGAACTGTACCCCTGTATCAGTAAGACAGTAAGAAATAACAGCCAGATTTATTCTTGCTGTTGCTGAAGTTTCAAAAAGTACAAAATTAAGACTGAAATCCATTTAGGATATCTGAAACTCATCTGCGAGATAGAAATGCACTCATACTTTTGTTGCTTTTCATTATCAGTTGCCTGATATCCAGAGAAAAAATAATAGAATCTAAGTGGTTTACAAGTGGTTTTGTCCTTATCATGTGCAACATTGCGTATGGTGCTGAGCAAAGGTTTTGATGAGATTGATGTGACACTGAACAGTGCAGACCTCCTCCTCTGTGAATTTCTCAGCAATTCACAGGACTGAATGTCCCACAGAGGAGTTGTTCCAGAATCAATAAAGTTTCTAATATAGCTAACTCTTTACGTTAATGATGATCTTTTTTTCTGGGCTTTTAAAACAGTATAATAATTCATAATTAAGAGGATGAGGTATCTTTTAAAGATTATTCCAGTGCTAAGAAGGAGAGGACAGACAACATTGCTGAACTGGAGAGAGCTGGTAGGAGCTGCTGCTACAACTCTGCCACAAATCTCGGGGTGCTGGCAATACTTCTCATTTGCATTGGGCCCCTGTCTCTCGCTAAAGCAATGCACCATTCTTCTTTGCCTGAGAACTCACAGCCCATGAAAAGCAGACATAAGGAAACAAGACGAGTTTTTTGGTGGTCCAGGTACCTGCAGATACAGTTTCTACTTCGTGTTGGTTTGTGACGTTGTAGGGCAAACCACTGTCCTCGCTTGGACACATAAGGGAACAAAAATAGTCTTTGGTCTCTGTTACTTTGAAAGCACATGTTCCTTGATGAAAAAAATCCAGTTTACATTGATGTGGTTAATATTTGCCATGTGATTGTGAACAAGTCATAGGTGGCTGGTTGCAAGGCGGTAAGGTCCAAAAAGATCAGGTGGCCCTGGTTATATATTGTCACTATCTGTATGGATTGGAGAGTGGTTTAACAAACCTCCATCCATGTGCCACTGAAGGCAGAAATGGCATCGGGCTGTGTGCTCCCCTAGTGACACCACTGAGGTCACTAACCAGGAAGACATACCTGCAGGGCTTGTTGCATGGTTGGTGCTTTTGGCTGCAGTCGGCACACTGAGCTGGAGGAGGTTTCAATTAGAAGGCGGTAGATTTGGTTTATCACTGGCATTGTTGTGTTGGTCACATCTCTGTCTAGCTGAAGCTAATAGGTGCAAAGGTGTCTGGAGAACTAGAGCAAGAATATATATACTAGCAATCAGTTGTCACAGTGGAAACCTGTACCGAAGAGTGTCCAGCCTGGGTCTGACCTTGTTCCAGTTCTAGACAACATGTCATGGACCTGGATCAGATAATGCAGGGCAGTCACTGTATCTGTAACCTGGCCTTTGCTGGAAGGGACTGTGAACGCATGTCAAAAAGAGAGTTTAAAATGGTATTGGCAGATTACTATCCTTTTCACATCATATCTTCAGAACATATGAAGGATTCTTAACACCTAGTACTAAACCATTGCTGGATAGCAGTTCTAAAGAAAAGATTATAATGGATAGTCCAGGGAACATCAGTCAGCACTGTCGTCCATCATGGAAAAGGCAAACAGGCTGGTATATATAAACAGGAATGCTGCCTATAAGGCACATGAAATGGTTCTTTGTTGAGACCTATGCTGAACGTTAATCTCCAAGAAAGACACGGGCCAAATGGAGAACAGTCCAGGAGAGCCAGGAATGATCAGAAGTGGAAAAAATTACTTCTGAGGGAAGACAGAATAAATCGGAGTTCTCTGGTCTAGTGAAGAAAATACTGAGGTTTAGCTGATCTTGTTTAAGGGTAGGAAAAACTTTACATATTCCTCCACTTATTTTGCTTGTTTTCAGATGTTGCTCAATCACTCAGTGATAAGGAGCTTACATATAAAAGGTGCTTCTGCAGACAGTCAGTTTTCTTGTGATGCCAAGCACAATCCTTCCCTGAGACTTATCAAGTGATATATGGATGCTTGGAGACCCAGGAGAATAATTTGATCTAACCATATCAAAAGAAGTCTGAAGCTGGGTTGGTTTACTTTGCGTTTTGGATAGGCTTAACGCGTGGGTAGTCATACACTGGAGTTCTGATAGATTGGATAACATGATCATGTCCGAGTACATAAAATTACCTCTTCTGTTGGATTTAGAACACCAGTCCCTATACTCATCTCCTACAACAGGACTCTGTCCTGCTCCACACCAAGTTAATAGGAATTTTACTGCTAGTTTCAGTGATGAGCAGGAACAGACCCATACTGTCCCTGAAAGTGTTCACACTATTTCTGACTCTTTATCATCAAAAAAAGCACCAGGTATGTGCCAGATCACACATCTAAATCATACTTTCCAGGACAACCAGTTATAAGGATGAGGGTAAATAGAGAAGGTGGAATTCACAGTTCCTCTAAATTTGAGAGGTGCATACTTTGCTACTCGACACATACCCTAACATGGCTAAACTCACTTATCAAAAGTTTCATGTAAAAGAATGACTAGATTTTAGACCCGACATGTTCTCATTCACCCACAGGAGACAGTTTGAGAACATGTGTGTCTTAAGAGCCACCAATCTCAACTTCTTCTCCTGTATGTTACCAAGAGTTCTGATATTTAATAATCTTTGCTGAAATGTTTCCCGTGCTTTACCTGCACTTTGTAAGTAGCTGCTTTTTCAGTTGACTTTTCTGTACAGCAAAAGCTTTTTCTCTTGCTAGAAAAGTTACCAACAGAAAAAAATAATATAGTAACAGCCTTATTTTCTCAGAAAGGTGGGGAAGAAAAAATGGAGAAAAAAAAGGGCGAGGTGAGGGTGGGTATTTTCAGTTCCAGAGAAATCGTGTTTGTGTTTTCTTTGTTGGTCCTGGAAGGTGTGAAACTGTGAAGGCTTAGCAAGCTGAAATTTCTCTAATGCTCTAGCCTAAAATCAAAGGGGATTAGACCCCTGCCCTTCAGCTAGGATAAAATAATGCTAGCAGAAGTAAATCAGACCAATACTGCTACTGAATTTCATTGCTTTTCTCGTTGTTCAGCCTAACTTGTATCTGAGTAGTCTTTGCAAATCAATGCAAAACTTTGCACTGTGAAGATCCTTAGGACATTGTTGGGAGCTGAAAGATGCATTACACGTAATCTGTAGGGCAAATGAATTGTCAAAGTCCTCTAGAAAGCTCAACTTCAGGCAGGTGATTTCATTATGGCTACATTTTGACCTGTATGTGCAGAAAGGCTTTTCACATGCATTAAGGTTAGGGCAATAGGTGCTCAGAATATAGCACAACCTTACAGATTTATCTTTCTCTGTTTCTATGTTTTGAGACAATTCACATAAGTTTAAGAAACTGATCAGAGAGCTTTCACGGCTGATGTGCTGTTAGCATTGCACTCTGTTTCAGGCAGTTTCTCCTTTTTTAGGAGAATTTGTTTACTTAATAAAATCCCACTTAAACCATGGACAACGAACAATTAGTTTGCTTGTGGATATATTGCTGAAGCATGATATATTTCCATGTGTGATCCAGAATCACAGATACTGGATACTTACTAATGTGCAAAGGTGGTGAAGCTTAGTGACAACCTTTTACTGTGTTGTAGCAGAAATTACCTCCTGAATTTTAGACTGTTTTGATTGCCACATTGGCCTGTGATCTAATTTAATTCCCTCTTTTTTGACCAATTTTTTTCCCTTTAAAAAACGAACAAAAAAAATATTTAAAACCCACAAAAGACTCCTGCTTTGACTGATTGAGAAATATCAACAGTGGTTTTGGTTGGTCCAAGAGTTCAGATGTTTTTTACTGTGAAGTGCATCACTTCCTGAAAAGTGACTGTGTAAATGGCATTCAGCAATTCAAGTTGTATTGTCTTTCAAAGGTTACCATGGAGTATTCCATCTACAAAGTGTTAGAAATGTTTTCCGTGGCTAAAAGGGACCAAAAGAATAATTACGATCCTTTAGGGCGTATCTACATCGTACACTGAAGTACCTATATCTATACAAAAGCGCACATCTGGCTTTTTGGTCTGCTAGGTATCCAAAAGTAGTCCACGTTGTGGCAAATCGAATGTTTATTGAAATGAGTGTACAACAGATATCAAAGGAAATGGAAGCAAGCTGGTAACTTGCTCTAAGTTCAGTACAGAGCAGCTAGGATGAGCACAGCTGCTGCTGCAGAGCGCTGTGGTGTATGGCATCGATTAACTCCCCATCTGACTGAAAAATACATGCCAAAGAGCCTTACTCAGTAAACTCAGCATGAAGTCTTAACTTCTGTTTCAGAAAGGAGGCATTGCAGTTGTTTATTATTCTCCTTAGTGTCCTTATTCAGACATTTTTTCCCAACAACCACCACCACAACATTTATTTTTTTTATTTTCTGTTGCCCCGATGAGGACTAGCTGTCTTACTACTTTTTTCCTGACGCATGAGTAAGAGCAAAATTGTCAGAAGTATCCACTAACTCTGAACATTCAGCATGAGGCATTTTCAAAGCCTGCATTTTTCAGAAAATACGTTGTTGTGTGATGCTGCATATATCCAGAGTACGTCTTATATTGATGTGAAAGACATTGTGAAACTTCAGTGCATCTGACTTTTGCATCTGCTAGACATCCAACCAAATCTCCATTGTGGCAAATCAAGTGTTTATTGAAGTGGTTTAGCCTGAAGAGACTTGGAGCATTTTGTAGGGGGAAAATAGTTTTTCTGAGGCAGCTGACGAGGTTCACAAGTGGCAAATTGAACAGTACACAGTTTGTGATAGGAGAAAATTGCACGTACTTACCTTTTTAACATTGATTGCATCGTTGATCTCTGTGCTTTTAAAATTCAATCAACCACTATTAATTTGGGTTTGGTTTGGGTTTTTTTTTTTTTTTTTCCATGAAACACAGATGAAAGGAAGAAGGAAAGAAACCAAATCTATTCAGTAGTAAGGAATACAGGAAATGCCATTGGAGACCACAGCATTTGTCATGCAAGAAAAGCAAAAAACCCACACTTCTGTAATAGATTTAGTTTTGATTTTGTCGCTGAATCACCCTGCCGGATTGTTCGTGCCACTTAAACTTCCATCCCCGTCCTTCCCTACAAAATGTGGACTGTGATACTTACTGTTGAACTATACGAAAATCATCTAGAACAAGTCTAAATGGTCCTTTGAAGATGGGTCTTCAGGCACAAGCACTTCCCAGAGCTTTATTATTCTGTCTCCAGCAGTTAGTGAAACTTGGTGCTACAAGGGAGGGAAAGGGAACCCCATTATGCACCTTCTGAGTAGTTTCGGGGTAGTTTTCTTTCTGTTTCGGCAGTGGAGAAGATGAATCTCTGATGTTTGTTACTGGCATTAAAGCAGCCAGCTGAGGTCTGTGCCCTGTTGTGCTAGCACAACAGCAAACGCATGCCCAACATCAGCCTCCAGCAAAGCAGAGACCACAGAAGATGAGAAATGAGCACAGAAAAGTGAAATCATTTACCCAAGGACATTCAGCAAGCTGAACCCTATAGGTACTTCATTTGACTGTGACATTGGCAGGCTACGCTCTGAACCCCACTGTTCATGCCCACATTAACTGCTCTGGTCAAAGGTTCCCACCCTGCACTGAAACCCACAGTCCACTGAACTGCTTCTGTTATGGGTGCAGAAGGGCCCTATGTAAGCACAGGGGTCTTGTCTTACCTACCCTCTTCCCTGCAGGATGCTCTGACCCTTTGGTGGCCCGAACTCTTCACCACCTCTGTAAGACATGCCAGCAAGCATCTTCTGTGGAGTTTTCATGCATTTTGGTTAGCTAGCATCAGTAGATTTCATACTCCAACCTGTGCTGCAGTGCTGATCCTCCGCAGTGTTGCATATATTCTCTGTGTGCAATCTACAGTGTATGCAATCAATTAGCACATAATTTTTAGTTTTTACTGCCTTCCTGCATGGGAGCAGGATAATACCAATAATACTTTCGTAGATCCTCCAGAGATGTCTCAGCACCAGAATTTGCCTTGAACGTCTGCCTGCTGACTCCAGTTTGGAGGCATCTGAAGCCAGGGAAGGAACCTGCATCCAGCCTTCCTGACCTGTCAGTTCTTCCTTTTGCTTACATTCATGATCACTGCTATTGATCACTCAGTCTAATTTGGAGTGTATAGGGGCAGGTTTTGTTAGTACCTTTAAAATGAGGAAGAGAGAGAGTTTAGAAGCTGATAGGCCATTACACAGAATATGTAGTACAGCATTGCACCGCTGAATACCTCATGCTTCTGTATTTCTAGGGAAGCAAAACCAGAATGTCCCTGCATAGTCTAGCATGACATAGGAAATAAATTGATTGCATTTCCTTCTCTGCAAAAACACTACCTATAGATATAGCTTGATTTGTCTCCCCTTCTATTTTGATTCACAGACACATCCAAAGATACTATCCCTCATCAAGTAATAACCCTTAGAAAGAAAAAAACATTTACACTGTGAGTAAAGAATGGCTTTATGAAGGAGAAGCGCAGATGGAAATATTTTCAGCTATACAGAACTGTTATGTCCAAGTCATTACAAATCACATAACTGTGGCATGTATTTTCAAAACCCTAGCGTGGAATGGATCATTTTTGCCTCTGCCTTTCAAGCTATGATCTTGGACAGGTGATGGGAAATTCTGAGTTTTTAAGGCTGTTAAGATTCAGAGAGGAAAAGCAAAAAAGGTGAAAGTGTTGGCATTGATTTCCTAGCATGCCTCTTGGAAGGAAGAGAGCCTTCTTCCACCATTGCCAGTTACGAGGACTGTCAGCCAGCTACTTGCATCTTTGCGACAAGCGTCATATTTTATTAGTATGTCTGTCTTCTCTGTATGCCAGCTGTTCAGCACAGGGCTGCAGGAAAAATCATTATGGTAGATTTTGACTTGGCGAAAGTTACATAAGATGCATCAGAAAAGAAGGGGTTTTTTTCCTATATGTCTTTCCATTATAGAGGCTTTCTTGTAAACGGGAGATAGAAGTATTACCGCCGTTCCCATTAAATGCTTCATGTGAGACAAGATATGCTGTTAACAGTTTAGAAAAGTTTATTTCTAAACCTTCTCCCTTTTTAATGAATCCATGCAGATTTAATGTTTGGCCTCTACCTGGCATACCATTATCAAGCACCAGAGATTAAAACATTTGTGGATGTGACTGAATTTATGTTTGTTTCATTATCAAACTAACTTGATCAGATTTTGTTTTTAACTTTCTTCTTTGCTTCTGACATCAGTGTGCCTTTGAACTAAGCAATGTAGCAATCTCATGCTGTGCTCCAGCATGGCAACTGGCCACAGTGGAGACAAGTAGAGTCATCTCTTGCAGGTATTGCCTGGTGGCTCTAGCCTATCAAATGTTGTCCTATTTGGGTGGCAGTCAGGGCCCAGCTTGATGCGTCATAGAAAACACTCAGTAGAAATGTACAGTGGCCAAAAAATACTTTACTATGGAACACTCCATTGTTCAACACCATGCTGTCTTTCTCTTTAATGGTTTTCTCCTTCCCCTTGATAAGACAACTCAGGAGCTGCTGTTTCATCCTTGGCATGCATGTATTTGCACATTTTTAATATCATTCCTTACTGTTTTTCACATTTCTTTTCTTCCCCACAACCAACCTGGTTTGCAGTTTTTCTTCAGGACGCAAAGCCTTGACCAGATTTGCAGAAGAATTCAACATGCAGTGTACAATAAGAAAGGGTTTCAATGAAAGATGCACCGTTGGGGCTCTGTTGTGCCCCACCCCTTACTGCTTCTGTATGCAATGGTTATATTTTCATAGCATACCTCTAAATGTAGTGAACATGTCTACAATAAAATCCTGGTGGGTGGATCCCATCTGCTTGTCACACTGTAAGAAAGCACTTCAGAAACCTAAAGGAAAAGAAAGTCATAGATGTACCCATCCTTACCTCGTATCCAGGCTTCTTGTTTCCTTGTCCTGTTTGATGTCTGTCAATGCAAATGCCAAGACTGAAATTCAGCTCTTTTCCCATTTTTTTTTTTCACTCAAAACTTTACCTTCATGATTCGCTCATCAGCGGTTGAAATTCTGTCTTTCAATTTTCCTTTCAAATAGGGGAAATAAGACAGATTCTTCTCATGCCAATAACTTTTTTCCCCTGTAATGCACTATTTTTGGACACTGTTTCTGGAGAATCAGCTACAAGATACACTTTAGATGAGAACCATCCATAGTAATTACCAGATAAATCTTTCCTTATATCACACTTTAGAGGAAACTATTCCAGAGGAAAATTCTTATCAAACTCACTATTATAAATACTGCTTAAATTGGTTCATGGTTATAGAATATTAAAAGGCAGGGGAAGCTTTGCAGGAACTACTGTTTGCTCCACCTTTAGATTGTAAACCAAGGCTAAGGAATTGTGGAAAGGCTATGGACATTCAAAAAAGAAAACTATGCAGATCTGAGCAAGAGTTAAGTTTTAATTTGCATTCAGTCACTTCCTTGGCAACTTTGTTGCTTTAAACTTATCAGCTTTGTTTCCTGATGACAGTGTGTTACTGACTTCAGCTCAAGTTGATGGTAAAGATATTATTGATGTAAAAAATAAATTGTCATCTAGCAGAAATGATCTGCCTTTGACAGTTTGATGCACACCAAAGTACCCAGCTGGAGCTGCGGAGTCATAACATTACCACTACTTGTGGGAGCAAAAGAAATCGCAAAGAGCCTACAGTACAATAAAAGGGAGTGTTCATCCTTGCTGGTTTGCACAGAAGAATATGGTTTTATGTTGGCTCCCTAATGAAGTGGAGATTTGGCTTGTAAAATACAGATAATAAGAAAAAAATGACAATATTTTATATACTTTTTTTTTATTCTTTTCTGTAGTTGGATCATACTTCCACCTTTTCCCTGCATTCATAGGGACTCATAACTTCCTTTTTTGTATGAAAGTGGAGACTCCCGTGTTGTCACATAACTCTATAGCTAAGGTTTTAAGAAAAATAGGAGATGTCATGAAACATGCTATAAAATTATAAGAGTTGGCAAAACAGGGCTAGCGGTAATGTTGTTTGATATTCCTCCTGTGTATAGCCCACAGTGACATTCAAGACTTTTACTAGCAGATCTGCAAAGGATATGATATGCTTCTAGCAAGGAGGGGTTTAGTTAAGTATTAGAAACTTGCACTTTGAGACGTAAACTGAGAACAGATACAAAGTCAAGATGGAGAGCCTGCAGCTACAACTGACTGACAAATTCTTTCGTGGCGACCACTCCTTAAAAAATAACTTTTGCAGGACAAAATACCACAGTTGAATTGATGGAGGTTATCTATGATTAAAGATTGCTGTACATCTCCACATGGAAATCTGAGAGTTGATAAAACTGAATCTTAAGTTTTGTCTCCTTGTCTGGGGCTTCTTGGTATTCCTGTAGCGCAAATGGTATTACCTAGTACTCATAAGATTCATTGTTGCCTCAGAGTAATTCAGAATTTTCTTACAAAACTTGTTTCCTTTGCACACCAAAGAAATGGTGACAATAAGTCTGATTTTAAAAATTAGCAGTGCCCTGTTAAGCTAATACATCTGTACTCTGCTCCCTGCACTCATTTATCATCTCATAGCAGGTAGAATGCACTCTTCTCTCTCAAAGTATTGATTCAGCATAACAAAGTATGACCTTGCTTGCACTCTGACTTGGAAAACGGCTGTTGTGTACCACACTGCATACAACATTCTACGGGGCTCTGCAGGGATGCCCAGTGATATGGAAGAACCAGAGAAATAATGGTTTCCTGCAACTAATCAGATAGCTTTGTGTATGCACAGAGCTAACGCAGAGCAATGAGTACCTTCTACATGGTGGTGCAGGGAGGATTTTCTCCTTTCTGGAGGTGCACAGATGATTCTTCCCCATGAGATGCTGCCTCAGCTCCTCTGTCATCAAGGTGTGGTTTGAATGTTGAGATAACTGGCAAATGAAGGGTTTCCAACTTTACATTCCGTGACAATACAACGTGACACCTGCACGTTCAGGTAGGGAGACTGAGTTGGTAGGAATGAGTGTCTGGCTTTATTATGTCCCGTAGAACAGGCATCTGTCCTTTCTAAAAAACAGAATAAATTTTGGTCTGAATTCTCTTTGGGCTTTGCGTTGTTTCTTTGTGTTAAACAAGGGTGTGGGAAAGTACAACATGGCCTCCACAAGAAATTTTGGGTAACTGGGTAACTGCTGTTACCCAGTACGTTTTCTGCACATGGTAACCCAAACTTTTGAGGGTCCTCTGGACACCACTGTAATACAGAATGGTGAAATGGGAAGACCAAGACAGCTTTCAACCATGGTGTTTTGCCAGTCCCGTAGAATATGGTGCCATCCACACTCTGTAGGATTTGACGGGCACGAAAGTGGCAGGGCAGAGACATAGGCAGAAATTGTAGCATTTTGTTTTATCCAAGGTAAATAGAGGTGGGATGGTAGAGTGGAAGAGCTCAGATCTGAATTTTTGGTCAAAGAGGCTAAGACTCCTTTGCTTGACAACATATCACTCAAGTAAGAGAGGGAAGTGATAGGGAGGTATTACCTAGCACTTCAAATTAGTATTGCCATCCTTCATGTTCCCCTTCCCTCACCAGTCGGGTAGCACTACGTCTGTAGCATCAAGGTGGTGGGTGCACAGTGTTGCAAGGTGAGCTTCACAGCATTTGCAGACCAGAGGGCAGTAAGGGAAATTCAGCCTCCTGTGTATGCATTTATATCCAGACCCACAAAAGTCCATCAGCAATCTGTTCCTAGTAAAAATGGTGGGCAGCTAGCACCTAGATCTCCATGGGGAAATGGAAAGCCTCATTGCTTAAAAGCTAGATAGCTGTTATGAACAACCTGCCACATGGATGTGGGGCAACTGATGGCTCACCTACCTTGGGAATACTCAAGAGGCAGACTAAAAAAGCCTGTAGGAACACTTCTATTCTTCAGGCTGGCTACCAGTACAGAGCCAGGGTGGGCTGCCCCTTCAGTAAAAGCTCTTGCTATGCCAGTGCGAGATATTGACTAATGCAAACTGACTCTTGGGTGAGGATTTGTGCCATCAGCAACCTTTTCTAGCCACCCATTAGCAAATATTAGTAGTTGCTGTCATCCTCAGCGTAGCACTTCTGCAAGCACCAGAGTTTTGCCAAATTGTAAGTGCTGGGCACAGAGGTGTTGGAGAGCCTGAAGAGATGTCGCAGAGGCAAGCAGTCATGGCACGTTTTCCCCATGTACACGCTGGAACCTGGTCCCCAGAAGATGCTTTATCTGCACTTGCAGCTGTAGTACATGTTGGAGGCTGAGGCACATAGGAGGCTGAAAGCATACAGCATGCAACATACAGTTCAGAGAATTTTACTGCTTTGGGGTTGGTTCTTTTTGTGTTGATGCAGTTAAATCACTGCCTTTCACAGCTGGCTGACTGGGTTTTAGAAGCCACCACAAGAAAATCTTTCTTAGGAATGCCCGTACAGCCAACTGATCTGCCAGAAAGTGGAGAAGGGAGATGTTTCTGTAAAGAAGAACGTATAGAAGACAAGATTTTCCAATTGGGTGGGGAAAAAAAAATCAGTGCTATTTGTCCTTTCTAAGAATCTACGGAAAACTGAATAAATTATTCTTTGCAACTCCTATTATTCTGTGCAGCTGCAGGAAAGGGTTGTATAATTTATGTGTGTTCTTGAAATAGAATGTGTGATCTGGTGACTAGACATGGTATGAGGGCAAGCATTCCTCTCACTCCATAGGATTTCAAAGATTTCTGACTTGTCCTTTCAAAAATAAAAATGAAAGACTTTGTCCAAAAAGTAAAAGCTCATCTTTCCTTTTAATTAGATGAAATATTTTACTATTAAAAAATAGTTTATTTGTTTATGATTTATATTTGATTAGACATTGTGACAATATGAAATGCAAACATGGCTTGTGGAATAGCTTAAAAGTGAAAGTTTTACTTTTTAATTTCTACAGTGACCCCGACTTGAGTCATACTGTGTGGTCATTAATAGCTCTTCGTTGTAAGTTCATCTTAAAAGATGGCCATATAGCTAATTTCCTTACTGTGCAATATGATGAAACACGGTCCTGGGTTTGTGGGCAGCACGTCACCTACAAGCAAGTTTGTTTCACAGGTCTCCTGCATCAGGTCTCCCCCAAAGGGTAACAGAGACTCTGAAACAGTCCTTAACAGTAGCATAATATCTGCTCAAAAAGATACATTGGGTCTGGTGAAGAAGTGGCCAGCCATGAGTTATGGTTCAGCATGGCATATAAACCCCGTAATGTCAAGTGTTTTGTATGCCAGTGACATTGCGAGTTGGAAATTGATCCTTTCAAATGCAATTTTGCTTTCCTGTTAGAAAGGAGATGACAGCTGCTAAGAAAGCATGTTAGGCAGGTTAGCGAATCCAACCTTTTATGAATCCCAGACCGTAGTGAAGATAAAATTTGCTTAACTGTTAATTTTTAATAGGATTAGACTGGAACAGCAACAGAGGAAAACTCAATTGTTTTAAATCTGCAGTATTCATTAAAAAACAGTAAACATGCCATTTTACAGTATCCAGGGGAACGATGTATGCAAATGTGCTTAGAGGACCTCATCTTCATTTTGGCTAACCAGAACCTGTGTGGCGTACACCTCGAGCACTGCTGCTGGGGCTGTTGACATGCATGGTGTCAGACTGCGGTAGCCGGTTGGTTTCAGGAGGCTTCTGTGAGAAACCAGGAGCAGGCACCTATTACCTCACCTGCAGTTATTTTCTCATCATCACATGGGTTGGTTGAATATGCTTTCCAAACGCTTGAAAGGGACAGTGAAGGGGGAAAAACAGCAAGCCCATGCAATTGCCCTTCTGTAGACTGGAAAGCCGTGCCATGTGCAGAAACACATACATTTGCTATAAAGGAGACTCCAATGTTTCTTAGATACTGAGTGCAGGTCATATACTCTCTGCTCATACTGCGCCATAAGAGAGTTAATTTTTAAAAAAAATATGAATTGGAAAAACTTAATGCAGGCTTTTAAGACCTTTGTAGCTGAAACAAAATGGAGAAAATTCTTATACAACAGTGGTGGGGCCAGCAGTGTTCTTGGCTGAGCACAGAGACAGTAGGACTGGATTAGGATCAGCATTTTCAAGAATACCTTGTGTATTAGTCCTATTATACAAATGCAACTAAAGTGTGTAGAAGCAGAAGCATATAGTCAGGTGCTCCAGACCCAGCTGAAGCCCTAAGGAGGTGACAACACCCAGATGCTGGGCTACATTTTGGTAGAATCTCCATAGTCAGTGAGGCAGAAAACCTGTTTCTTCCGTTTAAGGCAAAGTGTCTGACTTCGCACTGAATCAGATGCCTCAGAGCAGAAATGTTACTGCAGAGCAATGTAGCCTCTGGGTGGAAGGCAATTGCAAGCAACTGGAGAGCAGTAATTTCCTAGAACAGTGAAGTCCTTTGGGAAGCAGTGAGACATAGGTCCTAAGTGGCCATTGCTTTGGAAGGTGAGAACTGAGATCCCCAGGCCTATGAGTCCTGTGCAAAATATATCTGGAATGTTCTGCATTTATTGCATGAATCTTTACGAAAATTTCTGACAACTTTTACTTTTAAAAATGAGATTTTTTAGTACATAACATTTGCCTCTAGATAACAAAGTAAAAAAATGAAACAGACATGGCATGCTTGTTAACTATAAAGGGAAGAAGTATTTTTTTTCATTGCTCTAGGGATGCTATCAGTATCTCTCTGTATAAAATGGAGTTGTGTGCATTCACCATTCATCATCTTCATGAGCACCTTTACCCAACATAAGTAAAGACTCCCCCAAATAACAAAACTTAGCAAGAGAAAAGGAGGTGGACAGATTCAAGTGTTCTTTTGACTGGAAACATCTGGAAAACAGAAGATAATGTTCCACAGACTTGTCTTTTGATTGATTGCTGGAAATAAGTTGCAAAGCTGAACCAGTGGAGGAAGCTTGATATGGAAGATGAAAAAATACCCTGTCTTTGCAGTAGCTTCACTGGTTTGTTGACATTTCTAAAACCTGGCACTTAGGCTGAGTAGGAAAAAAACCACTTTGTGTTTAAATAAATTATTTACAGGGAAATGTGTTTCAAGCTCAGGTAGGTGTTGGACAGCTTCTTTGCATAATATCCCTGCAAAAACTCTTGGTTTTGTCAGCCTACAGTGTAGTTCGAGCCTTTCTGCTTCCACATGACTGTCACTAATGCCACTGTCTCTATTGTCCATACATTCCTCTCATGAAGAAACCTACGGCTCTGTGTCAGTTAAATCCCTAGCCACAGAGAAATTCAGTTAAAGAAATCTGATTATATCTATTCATTTGTGAAGCAACGGAAATATTTTTTTTATTATTATTTTTAGTCCAGAATCAATTGATTTAGTTTAAAAAGTCTGTTTTCAGGGAAGTGTCCAAGCCTGCCTGTGGTGAAAATCTGCCTGGAAATCTGTTCTACCTGCAAACTTTTGCTATTGCATGTTGTGCCGTACACACAGCAATAGCGATGTGAATGGCACAGAGGAAAAAGCCTTCAAGTTCATCTTTTAAGCATATAACTTACTTGCACATGTGTAACTTCTTCCTGTTGGAAGGTAAACCAAATATTTCCCTTATGATCTTAGTGGGGCATAAAGATGGCTCTCCCACCTTCGGAAATGATCAGAAAACAGTTGTTTATCTTTAGAGTCAAAATTAGCTTCTCTTGGCACTACACAGCTCTGAGTTAGACTTTGGGTTTGTGCCACGTCTCCAGCACGTGCCCATGACAGCGATATGGGAGTCGCGTCTCCCTCCAGGCCCTCCCAGCAGAGATGGCAATGGCTCAGCTGCCTTAAGGAAACCCCTGGTTGACCTTAACGTGGGGAATGAATGTTCCTTGGAATAAACAGTTTGCAGAAGGAGGTTGCTAATAGCAAAACCTCAAAGGCTCTTGCACAACTTCAGAAGGAGGAAGCTAGTGCTTTTGACTTTTCCCAGCTTTGAGTCTTCTGGGAGGAGGTCAGCAAAGGAGCTGCTGACATCTGCGTGCCGAGTGGCTTATGATGTACTCCTGGTGGGAAAAAAAATTACATTCTTGGGTTTCATAGCTACGCTTTTTGAAGCTTTTTATAGCTGATAGAATTTGCCTATAGAGAGAGACTACAGTATCGCATCAGGAATAGTGCTAAAGGCTAAATAGCTCAAAGGAGGAGCACCCAGACTTCATCCTGACGCAAAAGTTTAAAATACACTGCTTCTTCTGTTACAGAAGCAATGATTTTTGTGTCTCAGGAATAGTTACTCTTCAATAAATGTTATAATTTTTCATCTGTCATCTCAGACAACAAAACGCACGCACAGGGAGCTTGCTTTAGGATTTGGTGCCTCTGCAATTTATACACCATGGGCCCATTTCGAGCAGCAGCTTAGACACCTACCTCAGGGAGGCCAGAGGGGCTCACACAAATGTGCAAGAGCTTCCTTAAGTGGGGCAGGCAAACAGCAGGGTACTTGTTGTTAAAAGCTTTTGAACACATAATCACCACATCCTATCCCAGCAAATTCAGATTATAATTATTGGAAGGAGGAAATGACAGAGGCATTGACACAACTGTGTGGGCCAAGAAAAGAGAGAGACGGAGAGAGAGCGAGAGAGAGAGAGAGAGATAGGGGAGAGGATGAAATTGGTGTGCAGCCTTCAGGAGGCCCATGCAATTATTCATCAGGTGGGAAGGGATGGAGGTGGAGATGAAAAAAAGTAAAGCGCCGGGCTTTGCTGTCATGAGCTTAAGAAAATGATGGGAAGACTGGTCTCAGGCTGGCTGAAGTCAAGGGGAAGCTTGACATTAGTTCCAGCTTGCTTCGCAGCAGGCTTTAATATCCTCATCTTTGCTTCCAAGTCCCTGTCTGAAATGCTTCTGGCCGGCCCCCAAAATCAGGTTGTGGGGTGTTTCTTCAAGCCTTTTGCCTGTGCATCCCTTGGAAGCACAGCAGCAGTTTGCCCTTCGTCTTCCGCGTGACAGTCTGTCTCGGGATGCACAAGGCTGCAGGGAACTAATGGGGTTTTTATTATCATTTTTACAGGCATCAGAGAAAAGAGCCATTCAGTTCATCCAGTCTTTTGTACCATCCTAATGGTAACGAAAGCATTACTCCATTTCCCCAGTGCCCTACCTTCTAGGGGAATACAGTGCAGCTGTAAACCAGCTGTGCTTCATTTGCACTCAGAAACAGAGCCCTTTTGTCTGCTTCAACTGTTATTTACCATCTTTTCTTTCACCCCTCCTTCCTTCTCCTTCTCCCCCTACTTTTGGCTCTTTACAGGCAAAGTGGTTGCTGAAAGACAGGTTCACACTTCGAAATGTGCCATTCACTGGGACTTAGCATCTATCCTGAGAATATTAAATGTAAGGCAGCTTTCCCTATTTGTCATACGAAGCAAAGTGAAGAATGACTCCTGTTGAGTGGGTACAAAAGGGTGGTGTGTTGCTGTCCTGGCTGCAGTTTTGTTGGAAAGAATGGATTTCTCCCAGAGCCTTAAGCACTTGGCAGTGGCCCTGATCTGTTGACGTACTGTAGCGAGTTTGCCAGTCAGCCATGACTGCTCCACAGACTCCACATTTAAAATCATTTCCACCAGACACCTAGAGATGCTGAGATCATTGGAGAGAAGTGTCCCACTTCTAGCATCTCCAGGGTGTCTCCAGTCTTGCTGGAAAACAAACAAAAAAAATCCACATTTCCCATTTTATCCCAAAATCAAGGACAAAGCTGAGTCAGACAACAGGCACCTTTTCTGGGGCAAGATATTGAAATGAAAGCATAGAGCCTGGTTCATCAAATGCTACTGAGAAAGTTCGCTGTGAGCATCTCCATAAACACCATTTGGAGCATGGGTAGCAGCAGACTGCTTCTCTCATTTTAGCCCAGCATAATGTCCTGCACATTCCAATGTCTTCTTTGCTAAAAAAAAAAAACAAACCCCACACAGGGTTTCCTGCAAATACTAATATGGCAGGAGCAAGTAGACCATTTGTAGTGGGCACATCAACAGAAGATAATGACATACGAATTTCTTTTATTCCTTGCTCCCCTAACCCAATGGACAGGGAGTTGCATCCATCCAACAGCCATCAGAATTAATCCATTTCTTAAATGACTTTTCAAGTACAACATTATGGCCACAAATCCCCCATAAGATTTGGCGCGGCCCAAATTCCTGGTGTGCAGCTACGGTAAACAACAAAATGACATATTTTGCAGTGGCTTAGGTCACTTTTCCTCTGATCGGTGCAATTTTGGCAGAGATGAAGTTTGTGTTGCAGGCTGCCAGGGGCTGCTGTTTTGAGTGGTTTTTTTGAGAACCAAGGTTTTTTCCTTGGCCGAACAAGTACTGGACTGGCAAAGATATTTTGGATGCTAGTGACATCCAGTGGCCCATAAAGAATGCCATGGGGTACTTCAGTGTCCCCAGGATAGACTAATGTGTGGCATTTTCAGCCAAAGTAGGGCCATGCTTAAAATACATGATAAAAAAAGTGAAAGCTGTGCATTTTTGAGAGGTCCCTTTGTAATTATTATTATTTTAAGCACTATGAACACAGGCTCATTTGCAAAAAGGAGCTAAGTCCTTGGCTGTGTTTACTTCCAATTCAGTGCTCTCTGAACAAAGGTGGGTACTTAGAAGTCAGCACAACTATCTTAAGTTGCAGATCCTTGGTCATTTTTGTCAGCATTTAAAGCAGATTATCACAAAACAATTCTGCTCTTCTGAAAAATGGGGAAAAAACCCACAAACTCTGATGCTGCAGTATGTTTAGGGTGGACAGTAATTCTGCAGTTTAGCAAAAGGACTTTTCCGGCATCTTCTATGTATCTATTCAGGAACACATATACATGCATCTACATGTCATAAGAAAATAAGGCAAAGTTTATTGGACTAGGTGATATGGCTGGAAGAAAAACAGACAAGACATTATTCAGGCAAGGGAAAATGAAGTAGTAAACTTTAGGCTACATGTGAACCATTGCTCTGAGTTGCATTACTCAGAAAAACACCAAAAAGGAATTTCAGTGTAAGTAACAGAATTACAGTGTGGGCCTTTGTGAAAATTGACAGGTGCTCTGAAATTTGCTATATCTTGGTAATTTCTTCTTTTGGTGTCCTTACATGCTCCTTTTCAAGGGTGAAGTGTGTTTCTCCATGGGAATTTTTCTTCTGTTTGTAAGGGTAGGTTCAGGAAAAATATTATTTCAAGATGTGAGCCATAAAATAGATGCTTGTAACCCAGGTGTATTTGCCAGTCTTTTTTGTCTATACAGAAGGTTTTGCTCTTGGAAGTGCTTTTCTATCCCCCATCTTATGGTTTCCAAAACTTGAAGGACCTTGAACACAAAAGACTAACACAAAATAGGCATCTATTATGCTGAGCAGAGCAGGACCAGGATTTTTTGCCCATGGAAACTTTGAATCGGTCTTTGAGATTGCTGCTGAAAATTGCAGCTTGAAAAATGCCTTCCAGGAGGAATGTGAGCTGCATGATCTATAGGCTATGCAGCTCTGACTGTAGCTAGCTACAGGAAAACAAACAGCCGTCTTCCAGTAAAGTACAGACCTGAGGCATAAACCCTGGCAATGGAATTAAAGTGTGGATACGCACGGCCTCAGAGTCTAGCCTGATCCCTTGATTGCCTCACACAAACAGAATAAATTGTTGGTAACAAACAGAAAACATGCATTGCGGAGAACTTTGCTCTGCGCTGACTTGGATGTGATGATTCTCGTGACATTAATATGAATAGACTGATTCACTATTTGTGTCCCTGCCTAGAAGATGGTATCTTTATCAAAACATATTTCCAGTTCTCAGAAGAGTGCTAAAAATAGTAGATGTGCTAAACCAACAGCAGGATGCAAACTCTATCGATCACCATTTTATACTCTAACCTAGTTAACTATATTGACTCCTGAAGAATAATAAAGGGGGGGGGGGCTTGGAAGAAATTATCCTTGTTGCTTTTATGCCTGTATTATATTTGTTAAAGATGAAACACAATCTTATCTGCAAGGAACAGCATAGCATTGGCAGCACCAAAAGCAGACCAGAAAAGAAATCATGGTTCCAGGAATCACAATTTATTTTAAGTGTCCTATTTTAGGGTCTCAAAAGTTCCCATTGATTCCCCTTTAGAGCTCAGATCTTCTGCACTGTTGATACCTCAGGGTATTTCCCTCCAGCCATGCTGCTGTGTGATGAAAGGAGTTCAGCATGGTTCCCAGGCCTCTTCTCACCTTGTGCTTCCCCAGGTATGAATAGCTTGTGTAAAAAAAATTCAGACCCCTCAAGCACTTTCCCTTACCTTCAATGTCACGACAGCCTGGCAAGGTATCACCTGGAGCTAAATGACCAGTCATGCTATGGGGTATACTCCTGCTCCAGGGGAGTGACGTGGGGTCCAGCTATTGCTACTGCCACTGTGCCAGAACAACCTCCTGTAATTCATGCCTGGAAGACTGATGAAAAGGACACAGTAATAACAAAGTGTTGCGTTGCTTTGCTCTGGAGTCTGCCTTGGCTTTCTGCCATTGAAGTAGGAGCTCCTGAAGAAAAAGGCTAGATTATGGGTAGCAATCAAGATCCTGTTGTGTTCTAGTGCCTGTAACTCTTCTGCATAGTTCTAGCTAAATGATTATCTGACTATTTGCTTTTCAGAGTTATGCTAACTAATTACCTTTATTTCACGAGGAAGGACCATGAGAACCATGTTTAACATGTTCTGGAGGAAGAGGTCATATAAGGGAACATGTGTAGTTGTGTAGGGTTGCTTGCACCCAAAGAAATGTTCTAGGGAAGGTCTTGCTCTTTTCAGTAGTGTTACTGAGCTGATGCTTACTACAGCACAGTGCAGAGCAGATCTCGGGCCTGAAGGCACCTCATGGAAGACCACTGTTTTCTTAACCTTTGGTTAAAAATATTCCTTCTACAATGTGTACCTTCTATTTTGTCGTTTGTATTCTTTTTCCTTCCTTTTGTTAAAGTGCTCTGTTCTGTAATGATCAACGGTGATTTTGAGCGCTTTTGCTCACCACAAGGGTGACACGCAGGAAGATGTTTATTTAAGTCTTTTTTTTCCCCCAGAGCAGGAGCACAAGCCAGATTTTGTGTGGAGGTATCTCCAGACGGAGCTTCTAAGTACTGTGATGCTCACAGCTCTTCTACCACCTGGTAAAAGTAAACTCAAAACTCTTGCTCTCTCCAGGCTTGCCTTTCGGGTGATGTTCAGCAACTAGCCTAAATTACAAACTGTGGTTTGCCCTACATAACACTACTCAGGGGAATGTGATGATTTAGGTTTTGTTTTCACTGGTGAAAGCTAGATGGAAGGAGGTTTGAGTTTGGGTTTTTTGGAGGGTGGCAAGGGGTCAGATCTTTTTCTTCCCACAGAGCACGGACTGAGAAAGTGTGGACACCTGCAGATGAAACTCTCTCTCTTGTAGTGGAATCCAGCATTTCTGCCACTTCAGATATAAATATTATGAAAGAGCTTGTGATATTAGTGATTGTTAGCAGCACACTCTGTCCCCCATCCATGCACATGGGAGTCCGTCTTGTAAGCTGTTGTAGGCTGTTTGCTGGCAAAAAGGGAGACCCTGCTTTCCCCATCCCTTCCTGGCAACAGGGAGTCTTGTACATTTGATTTTCAGGGGACTGTGGAGAGCATACGTGGAGTGGCTTTAGCTGATCAGTAGCACCTCGCCTTCAGGCTGCATCATCCTGATCATTGCAGAGCAACCTGCTCAGCAGTGAACTCATTGTGAACTATCTTCTTGCTGGAGCAATTCTGTAAATTGGTCCTTGTGTGAGTGGAGGGATACCTAGGAAACCCCCAGCATTTCAAGGACAGAAGCTCGCAATTCAGTAGCCTCACTACTAGCAATCTTGCCATGATCTGATTTTAGTGCCAGTGTGCATGCTCTGTCAAGCAAAACTCAGCTTGCCGTAAAAGCTTAGCACTGTGCCCTCTTTTCTTTGTGGTATGTAACTAGTCTTACTACTTGTCATTTTTAACATTTTAGTTGCTGAGACTGCAGTCTACAAATGGGGAAAATCTATTCTTTCTAGGGGGTGTGCAGACGGATGATTTTGCAAGCAAGCTGACCCTTGTCAAAAGTGGATTGCAGATTATTTCAGTGGTACAGGAGGCAGATGCTTGCCCAGTCGGTGATGTAGTCTGTAAAGTTTATTCTGGTGCACTGGAAGAGCATGCACTGCAGATGTGCAAACAGTGACCTCATTCTGTTCATATTAAAGACAATGGGTGAAGCCATTTGAAAATCCCAGTGATAATATACTTAAAGTACTAATGTTTTCTCAACAGTTACACAGTTTTACTATTAGAGATTGATAAGGTGTCAAACTAGTGTTCTTCAACAGAAAAAAGCTTGACTCATATAAACGAGTTATAAATCCTGAGCAAATCTTTGTGGAAAATCTTTCTGATTTGAGCCACCACCTCAGGAATCTTATCCTCTGACAGTTAGAAAACATCCTGATTCCACCAGTGTCCATCTATAACATTGCTGAATATGGTTAATGTTTAATGGCAAACACTATGTGGTCTTCCTTGAGCTTCCACTGTGCTTGTACTTACATACTGGAATGTGATAGGAGGAAAAGCTCAGGTACATTTTGGTTGTTTCTTCCTGGAGAAACACAATGCTACATCTTTGCAAGATACTTGTCCAAGAATCTGTGACACAAAAATTCCAAAAATGCCAGGTTATGATCCATCTGGTCTCAGGATTTGGGAGTCCATTTAGTTTGCGCAGAACTCTTGTGCACGGTGGTGAGGTCGAGCTGCAAGACTGTTGCTGTCATAACATAAGAGCCCAGGCAGGAACTAGTACCTCTTTATGTTAGATTTTGTGCAAATATGGAAGAGAGAGTCTATTTCTGCAAACTAAATAAAGTTTCCCATCTCTGCCAGTGGAGCAGTTGAAAGACCAATCAAGATAGCGTGGTTAGTACTGTCTCTGCCATGGATTTAAAGATCCAAAGAGGCCACCAAAGAAACAGGAGTGAGTGGCAGGATGGTCAAGGATGGAGGCACTTCTCTCTTTTTAAATGACCTTATGAAAAGTGACTATTTTAACACTCTACACATTGTCCACAGCCCAAGCCTGGTTTGCCAAACTCTCTATGAGCACAAAGTAAAACATGTTTCTAACCTGACCTTATGGAGGTCTCTAAGTTGTCTCCTCATCTCAACTATTTGGTCCCCTCCTATGTGGGGACTTGCAGCCAAGCGTGATGATGACCCGGGCTGTGGGAACTGGTTTTCATACAGAGCTCAGCAGCTCCTGCCTATGCAGGATGAGTGGTCCACACCTCCATGAAAAGCCTGCCTCGAACTCCTTCGTTATGGGGGATAATTGAATTACATATATCACAAAAGTACTAATGTCCAGAGGAGGGGGATTTTTCATCCTCTGTTCTGTACCTGGAAATAAATTCCCAGAACTCTTCACAGACTCTCCTGTCATCCCTGGAAAAGCAGTGAGTATGTCGTTTCTTAGTGGACCACAGGTGTTGGTTTTACAACCCCTCCTGCAGGTCCCTGCAAAGACATGTGAGTCGGTTGCATGCAGCATCGTGGCCAAGCCTGTAATTGTGTCCCATTCAGGCTCTGCAATGATCCAGCTTTTCTGGTAGTGGCACAGCCACCAAATTGTAATTAGCTTTGTGCTGGAGATGCAAGTAGTCTAATGGAGAGCCAGCAGCTTTCTTGAAAATATGAAGAGATAAAACCCTGTGTGTTTCTCATCAAAGCTGGTTTTAGCTTAGTTTGAAACAAATACAAAATTTTTGATTCTCACCTTACTCTGGCAAATATCCTCCATTAGGTAGATGGGAATCTATTGTTATCCCTCTATCTCTCTCCTTCTTCCTTTACCTCTAGATGAAAAGAGAGAGACAATATGAGCACTGTACAAATGTAATAAATTATCTCTGAGGAGGTTTGCCAGTAACGTACCCAGAAATGATGTATCTCTGCTCCATAAGCTGGCTGAGTCAGTTCTGCTAAGACAAAGCCAGCATTGCTTGAGAAACTGTGCAGCAACCTAGCCATCAACCTGGCCACCAATTTATGACCATGATGTTAAATGCAGGGAGCACACACAAGAGTGGTTGATTTAATTTAGCACACATGTGGGGCAAATACTACATTGAATTCAGTGACAAAGTGACCTTACACTAGGGTATGAGAGGGGCAGGTGCTTGAAATTACGTGGTGCTTTCCAATCTCTCTTGGCCAACATCCTTCAATCTCTCTTGCCTTTTGAGCGTGTTTCTTAAGGTCTTTCCATTTAAAAGGCCAGAAATCTCCCTTAGTGGATGTCTTTCAGGCCAAAGAGAGGATGCAGGGAGAGGCGGTGGGGTGGGCTCCTCTGAGCCTGCTGCGTTATGGCTTCAATGGCACAGACAACTTAGGAGATCAGACCTTCACTTCTGCGAGCTCCTGCAGGAAATCAGAATGTACAAGCCATATAAAATATTGCAACCTGCCCACAAGCTGTGGTTTGCACCTTAAATTCAGGAGCTGAGTAAAGAGAAATACACATTTCACACAGACATGAATGAAAACAAATCCTTCACCAGGGACTCCTACAGGGACGTGCAGAGCAACAGGTTGAAGGCAGCAGCAAATGATGACTATTCACCAACTTCACATTGCTTAAATCCCTGGAGGTGACTAAGCTACCCATCTTAAAACGATAAACCCTGAAGGAAGGGTGATAAACCTCCTGGGACAGCCTCAGAGAAGGATCTGACCTTCTTTGAGGAAGATCAGGTGTGCAAAATAGTGTGTCCTATATGTGAGGATGGCGTAACGATAGGAGGAAGAAAGAATATGACTTTTGGGACGGCACCAATCTGCAGTTGCATCCTGCCCCTCATTCAGCTTCCTGGGAGTAATTGCTGCAGAGATGCATTTTCAAGCTCACAGAAGAGCAAAACTGATGCCCAATGGAAGGAGGGGAGGAGCTATTTCAAAATCTGAGGCCATAAAATAATAAGACCTCCTTTGCACAGAGGTCTCCAGAAGACCCAGGCAATGATAGAGGAGCGTCACAGGACCAGTTAAGCAGTACCCATGTGGCATCTTGTCAGGATTCAGAAGAGTTCACATTGCTGTAAATGGAGGATGCAGGCTGGAAGAGGCAGGAATCAACCCACATCCCTGAAGCTACTTCTGGTATCTGCATGTTTTGGTGATTTTCGCGCACTGTTTGTTGTTTAATAAGCCATTTAAATGGTTCACAGTTTTATAAACCTGTCAGGTGTGTCAGCTGAGTGTGAAATTCATCCAAACTGTACAGGCTTTCTTGTTTCAACCCTCCCAACACACCCTGAGCATCTGTGCAAACCTGCACAAACCATGCAGCAGCTGTGTGGGTCGCTGAGATGACATTGAGGCTGTGAATTCCCAGCTATACCTCACAGCAGGAATGCAAATCACAGAGAAATGCAAGCAGTTTTCTGAAGGGAGGGAACCTTTGGTGGCATGGCAGAAATTTGCCCATCTATAAATGGATCCGGGTTCTGGAGGCAAGCATCAAAGCAGTCAGACCCAGACTGCGCTTTTGCTGCACTGCCGCTGGTCTCCCCGGTCCGTGCAGCAGAGTGACACTGTGCACACCGCTGTGTCCCACCCAAAGCCACTATGACCTGCAGCCGTGAGCATCCTGCCTCGAGGACCTGCAGCTAACGTGTCCATAGAGAGATAAGCGGACACGTGTTGTAGGCTTTGTGTGCTTACCCGCTCCTACTTACTCTAAAGGCGACACGCTGGGGGTGAGAAGCTGCTGTGGGGTCTGTTTGCCTCTGCCTTTGATGGTACAGGGAGAAAACTGGCAGATAATTTGTTACGCAATCCATAGTGTAGTGTCCCAACTGTTCCTATTCACTCAGGGAGTGCTGGGATGCCTGACCTAAGGGAATGACATAGCAGTAATGCCTCCCACATACTGCTAAGGTTCAGTGTTGAGGCATGTGATCCCACACCTGTCAGATTAAATAAGCTTTCCAGAAGTAAGCTGGTTGGAGATGAAGCCAGTTCTTTTATGTGCTGCGCAGGCAAGATGCCAAGGCCAAGGCTGGGTAGGATTTTTAGCATACCTAGATCACACACTAGGCATGCTTTTTTGCCAAGCAGATAGATGTATCCACCCTCTCAGTCACGATCATGTTTGTCATTTATGGGCTCTGGTCTCCCTAAGGTCTCATTGTGGAATAACCTGACTCTCCCAATGAACTTGAGAGGAGGCAGAGATGGCATGTCCAGCAGCCCCATTGGACTCCGAGGCTCAGCATCACCAGTTTGAGAGGATGCTGACAGCTGGAAGGTGGCAAGACTCAGGCTCCCAATTGCATCCCCCTGTGCTTATAGGGAAGTTTGTCTCCCTCTTTCTTTTTGGTGTAAAACAAGGCAGCCTTTCCCTTCCTGCATGTAGAAGTTAGACCTCAAACACACCGGCAACAGCAACTTGTGTCAGCCGATCCCTGAACATCAGATAACTTGAGTATCCTTTGCTCACAACCCATGGTAGACAAAAGCTTAAAGATGGGGTTTTGAGCTAATAACTTTATCTCGCAAATGACAAGAAGTGCTTTTCAGCAGCACAGGAGCCCTGCAGAGTAGAGCTGCTAAGCACAGCCCTATGACCCTAGGAGATGCGGCGCAGTGCCATGCAAGTCAGCACCGACAGCCTCTGTGTTGGCAGGCAAGCTGCCACGCAAAGGGAGGAAGCCATAGTAAAAACACTTTGGTGTGGGGCACTGAGACTCTGAAATAACAGGCTAATCCAGACAGACTGTAAGGATTAAAACACAAAGCCCAGCTCTATGTATTAATTCCTTCATTTGGGTCTTTTCTAACATTACTTTGAAAAGAACAAGTGAAAATCTGGATGTGATTCAAGTACCAGAATTAGCACTGTTGTCGTCCCTACGGGTCCTGGCCATTGCTCTGAGCTGATCAGCCAGATCAGTTTGTTCCCTTTCCACTGCAGAAAATCCAATTTCTTCTTCCCATTTAATATGCTGTGTCCTGGGGAAGTTTAAGTTTCTTGAAGTGGAGATGCCTGTCATATGTGCAATTAAACTAGATAAAGAAGGAAAACACAGCCTTGGTGATTCTGATCTAAGTTCTCACCAACTGAAAAATAGCACATAGAGATCCTCACTAGGCAATTGCTTAGGGGGAAACCAGCATAAGGTATCACAGCTTCAGCTTGGATGCCTTGACTTTAAAACCTTGTGATTTATTTTTCAATTCTCAACGCAAAAATTAGAAATTCCTTAATAGTTGTCATAATGTTACACACCTTTTCTAGGTCAAGATCAGCCCTGTATAGGTGATTTTATGCACATTCAGCATCTTGCTGCAATCAGTGATGTTTCCCCAAGTTTTACAACATCCTATTTGGCAGCATGAAGAGATATTTGAGAGTGTATAGGGCATAAGGATAAAAGAGAGACATGCACTTTTCATTGGAGCTGTGGAAATGAGATTAAATTAAGCCTGTACTGATCAAATCCTGTCTTTCTCCTTTTCAGCAGCAAACAGTGAAAGGATGTATGTTAAACAGCATGGATTTAAACCAAGGCAAATTTGTGGAAACAGGAGAGTAGGGACAGTTAATGAACTGGTTTTCTACAAATGATCTACTCAGCCTAAAGAAAACTCCTTGTTGTATATTTTTATGAATGAAAACTTAAATCAAAGCCTGCTTAGCATTCTTTAACCAAAATATATTTTTAAGAAAAATACAGGAAAAAATAGTTGATGAAAAGTAGCTTCTTTCACAATTTTGCTGGTGTTCTAGAGAAAATAGAAGTTGTTCTAGAATTTGTTCTATGCAACATTATCTAGAAAATGTCATTTGTTTTTAGGAAGAAAAATAATTTATGAGATGAAGACACTGGATTTTCCCTCTAGCTCAGGCTGCAGTAGAACGAGGTCAGTGTTAGCAAGCTATACACATGGTCTTGGAGGTTAGCTGTAGCAGACACTGGGTAATGAAGTTCAGCTGCCTATCATTTGTGACTGGTGTCAGGGATTATCCAGAATAATGGTTAAATCTATTTCATTATTTATGCTAACAGCGTGCCTTGTACAGTCTTTTGAGCACTTTCCAGAAATAATTAATGCCTCGCAGAAGTTCACTACAGGACTCCTGGGCTCTTATCCGTTTCCAGGGTTGGTGTAAAAACTTGGAAGTTTGGGAAGAAATGCTGATATAGAGTTAATAAGCAGAGGTAATCTGGCATTCATAGGGCATCAGTTTGACTCACTGTCACAAATCCCAGGAAAGATACTCAAAATCCACTGCCCCTGATCACCTCTCAGCATCCATTTAAGAGCCTGACACCCTTGATCAAATTGTAAATGCATAGGAAAGTGTGGCTTGATTCCTGTCAGTGACACAAGGGAGGCAGCGTCTGTGGGTCTCAGCACATGTTCAGTTTCAGTTCAGACTTGGGAGGAAAGAAGCAAAGCCAACCACTTCAAGGACTCATTATGGTGGTGGTCCTGTCAAAAATGGACATGGGTTATGTAACACCTGAAACACTGCTTCCAGTGACCCAGTAGCATCCAGTGAAAGGAGAATATTACAGGTAAAATCTTCATTGCATCAAAATGGGGATGACTGCTCCATCAAAGTGGGAATTTCCCCATGGGATATCAGAAGAACCATGCTTTCTCCTAAAATAAATTTACTTCACCGTCTCAATGAGAGGTTTTTCCATTGTGTCCCCTTTCAAAATGTTAATGAGGGAGTTTTTCAAAAGGAAATTCCTTCCCGTGTTCATCACTTTTCATTAAGAGCTGTTGTTCTGGGAGCAGTGCCATCCTTTATTTGTTGTTTGAGATGCATGGTGATTTTAATTAAGCGGTCATTGTCTGTGCGCATCATGGTTGTTGTATTTGGTGACCAGAGAGCTACAATTATAAGCATGCAGGGCAGCTGAAGTTTTTCCTGCAACCCCTCAGCAGAGTGCTGTCTTCACCAGAGAGGATCCTTTCTCCTCTTGGACAGCTATGTCCTGCATAGTCTCAGGTATGACATTAGCAGTGGGCTTGTGGCAGTCATGAAATACTCACATTCAGAAGCTTGGTGTGGATGAATTCCTCCTTTGATGTCCTAAACACACAGGATGACTCTTACAGTTCTTTTACTTCAGCCCTGGGTTGCAGGCAACACACATGTGGATGCAGAACTACTCTATTTGCTCTAGCAGGTCAGCACAGGAGAGGCCCACCCTTTGACATCATGCAAGTGTTAGATGAAATGGAGAAAATGAATTTTGCAAGCGTGTCTTCCCCACTCAAGCAAGAATTGTTATTTGCATGAAAGTAACAAAACCAGCAAGAAAGGGGGCTGCAGTCAGAAAGAAACTTGCTCCTTTACTGCGAGCACTTCGGTTGGTTACAGGGAGCTGTATCTCTTTATCTCTGTCAAACTGCCCCATTCTTGTACATAAACAAGTAACTTGTCTCACACTACTGGAGAAAAGGGTGCAAGGATGCAATGAAAGCCAGTGTATTTCTGGCATGAGGGCATTTTCTTTCTTCGTCATAAGGGTTCAGCTCTCTGCATGTGATTTTGCCTTCCCCTTAGCATGAACCTGTTCAATATATGAGAAAAAAAACTTCTCCATAACTTCCAGGCTCTTCTCCTTACTCCGTCTGTGGGTCTGCCTCTGTGAATTGTCTGTTCTGTGTCCACAATCAACATGCCAAGATATTTCCTGCAAGCTGTCTATTCAATGGGAATCAACCCTTGTGATGGCAATCTCCAGTTTAAACCAGTTTCACAAGAGAGGTGAAGGGCATGCCTGATCATTAACTGTTCACCTTGTCTCCAGTCTCTCCTTGGCTTCCTGCTGTGCATGCAGCCGTAAAAAGAGCAAGCATGAGGAAGAGAGCTAAAACCATCCCTTATCTTTTTAGGTGGGTTTCACCTGCTCCCCTCAGGCATTTATCTGCTCCACCTGTGCAATTGGGAACTCCTGTTGTTCATTCCTAAATAACCCATCTGCTTGTTGCTTGGAGTGGGAGAAATGGACATGGCTTTTTCATAAGATATGTGGGTATATGGAAGATACAGGGAAAGCATTAGAGCAGCATCTTGTACTCTTTCTGTCCCTGCATCCCACCTAGAACTCTATAGCATACAATTCACTTTGTTCACGTATGGAGAGGGTCCAGTAAGGTGAGCCACCAAGGTCCTAGGTATTTAGGACATTTGAAATCATTAATCTGGCTTTGGGTAATAAACCTATGCAGGGAGAATTTAGGTGGAAAAGGACAGCAGTTTTTTAAATGCTATATGGGAGCACCGAGCGCATTTTCCATAAGTTCGGAAGTTGGATTCCAGTATACAGACACAGGGAAATTGTCCCTGACTCATGTTGTAAGTGAAACAAAACTTATCCAGGTGGCCACGCGTTTCAGGGAACTGGGGCAGATAGGGTCTTTCAGGAAAATGCCTAAAGGAGCAAAGCCAATAGCTTACATTTATGTGTTGTTATCAGTGTAATTGCAGAGAAAAATGGATCTTAGAAATAGACAAGTACAGAACCACAAGACTGTGCTTCTGCTGGGAGCAGGGTTAGAAGAGGAGCTGTTGGAGGAGTCATTTCCCATGATCTGAAACAACACATATTTCCCAGTGCTCGAAACAGGAGACCGGACAAGCCTCCAGCTTGCAATTACAGAGGCTGTGTGGCTACCCATAACAACAGGATTTTCACTGAGCACAGTCGTGCCAGTGCATATGGTGATCTAGTTTGATACGCTTGGCAGGATGAGGGGCTCCCCACCTTCTTGTACTGGCAGCAAGTAATGAAAGTGGGCATTGATGATCCGAAAGGAGCAGGCTTCCTGCCACCAACCTTTTAGGCATGTTTATTCTGCCGTAACAGTGTTTCTCCTTCAGTTCTGCATCCTGCCTCTTCTGGTGCTGTGATTTCTATTGTATGCCATTTACAAGAGCAGAAAATGTTTAGAACTGCATTTTGCGAAGTGCTGCCAGTACCAGGCTGCATCCTTGCAACTGGTAGGGACGGTTGCTGTCAGGAGAGTTTCCCACTCGTCAAACTCAACAGGAAAATGAAACAATTGACCCCACAGGAATGAAGCGGGTGGGGAAAAAAAGGAAGAAAAAAAAAAAAAGAAGACAGAAAAAAAAGGGAGAAAATTAGCCTCCTGTCTTAATATTTTATCTCCTGTGAACCATTACAGTTGAACCACAAAAGAGGAAACAAATTTACAGATTTGATTTCAGGGCTGAGAGATATGAAGTCATCACAGTGAAGGTGGTCATTTGAACCACCACCCTGGTGAAAGTTCCCATGAGAAGTGGTTTCTTGGGATTATGCTAACTGCAAGTTGAAATTGTTAGCAGAACCCAGATGCTCATTTTCCCCCAGAGTTCTGAATGTCCCCGAACTGGTAACAGAAAAATGAGGTGTCAGCAGCTCTTTTGTTTGTTTGTTTCCTTACTTGCTGCCCTGAAAATCTGTGATCTTTAAATAAACAGGGAATAATATCTGCCAACTGTGCAGAGTGGAGAAAATAGTGTCTTGCTGAAGAAATTCATGTGAATCTTTGAAAACAATTCTTTGCAAGTGCTTTCCTTGCTTTGAGGTAGACTATAATTTTCCACAACTTGTGCCATTTTTGGGTGCATTTGTTTGAATTTGTTTGTTTGACAGCACTCTTTCCTCCGTGATGGGCTGGACGTTTCCTTGGCTTGCAGGATGAAGCCAACAGGAAACCTTTACACTGAAACTACATGTGGTAGATCCTCCAGTGTCCTGCTACCCATCTCCTCAAGGGTCATAAGATCCCTGTCAAGTTTTTTGTTGTGTTTGGGACTTTTTTTTACCCACCATCTTTTTCTGGATACCTGTACCATAAGCCTTAACCTACCCTCAGATTTGGGCATGTATTTTGCCAGTGAGGTCAATCAAATTGCATTTAGTTTCTCTGCTACCCCATGAAGTGCTTTCTGCACATGTCTGAACTGGCTTTAAACCAAAGAAATCCAGTGCTTCTGCCAGCACAAGGGGAGTAAAAGGCTTTAACAAGACTTTACTGCACCAAGGACTTAAGTGGCTTTAGAGTTGCATGTTTCTCTGCAGACAGTTATGACTCTGTGAGCTGAATAATCTCTGTATCACTTCCCAGACTGTGCAGGCAGATTTCTAAACAAGAGCAAAAATGAATTTGTAATGAAAAATTGAAGTATTCTGTGACTGCAGTGTCACAGAGAAGCACTTTGGTATAACTTATTTTTTCCAAGGTCATATGTTTGCTTTGGGTTTGGGGTGGGTTTTATTTTTCATTGTTGTTTGTTTGTGGTTGTTTAGGTTTTTTTGACTGGAACAGTTTGACAAGTCTGATACTAAGCTGTAAGTTATTTTGATCCAATGTAACACACAATTCAGACAAAAATTCTGCACCCTTTCTCTGGTGAATGAAAAATCAGTGGTGGTAGGATGAGTGTGAGAGAAGGGCTAGCATTCGAAAACTTAGCAAACACTCTCAAAACCAATGGTTGTTCAGGGGCTTCCTGCACTAGATGTAATTTCAGTTTGTGTAGTAACCCTCACAGTGTTCCCTCTCTCTAACTGTCCCCAGGCTCTCCTCCTGACACTCCCATCACATTCTGGCACCCACAGCATCCTGAGAGAGGGATTTCCACAGCAGAACATTGCCTTGGCTTCCAACCCACCCCAACCAGTTTCACATGATGCCCCTTTTTTTCTTACAGGGGAAGACAGAGCGAGCAGTAGATGCCCACTGTCTATCTCCATGCATCCATTAATGATTTTACAGATCTCCATTGTATCTTCCCGACACCTTTCTCTCTTCAAAGGGAATGGGGTCTTATCAAGTATCTAATATATTCAGGTTTTAGCAATAGAAAAGTGGCACTGGCCACCTTTACCGCTAATAAGCAATTGCTTCCTTTCCGAAATGAAGCTTCTTGGTAAAGGAAATAAATTTATGATTCCCATGTTGCACATCCACATGTGAACGCCTGAGTGCAAATCTCATTTTTCATTGAAGAGATTTCAGGATGTGAGTAACCTTGCCATTTGACCTATGTTCTTTTCCCATCATTTGGGTCTGTGAGTAAAAAAATCAAGTACTTCCACTTTCCCATTTTTCTAGTATTTTTGGTGAAGGGAGGGATGTAATGCTTAAATCTTATTTAACTCACGAATATCCCAAATATTCAGAGTGTCCTGAGTGTACCCCACAAATGGTATTTTTCTACCATTTTGGAAAGGTGATGATTACCTGTATTCTAACGAAAGCAGCACATCTTAGGTAGGTACAAATCTTTTCTTTCAGTCCTCCCACATTCACAAGAAACCTGGCTTCAGTACCTGTTTTCTCCAGCTCTTTTCAACCTAGTTTCTAAAATCCCTTCACTTCTTGGGGAAAAAAACCCCCGACAAAACAACAACCGCTTGGTACCAATAAACACAGAATAGCTTTAAGGAACCGGGTGTGTTTGTGTTTAACACCCCAGCCAACAGTTTTCACTACCCGCCCCAAAAGGTACAGGAAGTGTACAAAACCCAGTCATCTTTTATATACCCAAGCATCCTCCTGGCTCCTGCCTTCCCCCTGTGGCTCAAGCTCCACACATCCTTGCCCCAGGGCAGGAGATCAAGGATGCTCTTGGGGGTTACTTCTTGGAGGTGATTTTTTTGTCTTTATATAGATAAAGATAAGTAGATGAACAGAGTAATGAGGAACAGTTACTGGCTTCAACCTAGCAAAGTGCCTTAACAAATGCTGAGGTGTAAGCATGTGCTTTACATCCCAGTGTTTCAAAGTGGGTTTCGTCTACTGAATGTCTAAAATCCTTGACATGCTCATTTCAGTGTGATTTTTGTCAGCCATTTTTTCAGAGCACACTCCTACAAACCAGGGATACATATAGTCACAGCCTTCAGTGACTGGGAGAAACCTAAATTGAATGTGATCTAGTGACTCGAAGGTGAAACATCCTGATAGCTAATTACCAGTGCTGCTATTCATGCAATCTTCAGATAAAAGAAAATCCTTTTGCTGTCATACTCTTCAGCCATAGCTGTGGTACAAAATCAGAGGGTAAAGCGATTCAGCCAGGCTGACTGAAAGCCAGTGATATGGAAACGTGAGCAATATTCCAATTTAACTCCACAGAAGCCCACTAGTTACTAAGTAGTTCAAGTATTTTAGTGCCTGCTGTGTTGCTGCCTACAGGGAAAATACCCTAAGTGCTTTCCCTTTCTCACAAAGAAAAGAAGTTTCCATCTATGTTTTATAAGGCTGTCTTGTCACATCCATTATACAGCATGACACAACCAGCCAGAGGAGGTACTGTGGTGATTTCCATCATGTTTTATCAAGAAGGCTTTTGTGAAGGGTAGAACACATAGATCTATATAAAAACATGCATATGTATATACAAACATATAAATGTAGGTCAGCTAACTGTGAAGATGTAGGTGCCTTATGCTGGCCTATGAAGTGTCAGATATGGGGTGTTAATCCCTACATATGTGATATCCAAACATTCTATCATCTGGCCTGCTTGGCTCAAATACGGCAGAATTATCCTTATGCTGAGAATATTAGGTCATTAACTGAAACAGCTTTTAGAACTACTTTATTCTGGTCCATGACTGACCAGCTATTTGAGGAAATACCAAAGAACAAATTCTGGTTTTCGGTCTCCAAAGTACGCTGTTAATATCACTGAATGAAGAAGATGAGATCCCTGAAAAATTAAAAAAGAGAGATCCTTGAACAGTGTTGAGTTTTTTTAACCCCTGAGCCATCCAATATCCTGCTCCATTCAAAAATGCAAAATGCGGATGGGGTTTGGAGGAGTGATAGGAGGGATGATCCACAGACTATCAATTTTATATAAGGAAGGATTTTTAAAGGTACATGCATAAATTTTATATGCTTGTGTGTGCACAAATGAAAACTGTCACCTGCACGCACAGGGCAGTGAGATGTCAAGTTTTCAGCTGAAGACAGGCACCGCTGGTGATATTTTAGTTATCCAAAAAGCCAATTTTGCTATTCTGAAACAACTTCAACAGAATATTTTTTTTCAGCAGTGATCTGCTTACGTATTTCAGACAGTGGGGAGTGTGTGTGTAGATGTACACAAATAATCATGATGTAAAAGCATGCAGTGTATTACAGAACTACTTGACATGTGCATCATTTTATTACCTTGCCTATTGTGGGTTCATTATTCCAGCCCTCCCATCACTGTTCTGGTGTCTCACTCTTCGGCAGGAGTGGTCCAGACAGCTACGTAGCTCCATGTTTTGCTCTGTTTTGAGTGAGCCTGGCATTAAA
>VXBO01004199.1:152283-167567 GCA_013400135.1 Rhinoptilus africanus
TGGAAGCATTTAAAAGAGGTGTAGATGTGACACTTAGGGATATGGTTTAGTGGTGGATGTGGCAGTGCTAGGTTAACGGTTGGACTCAATTATCTTTAAGGTCTTTTCCAAACAATTTCAAAACAATTCTAAATGATTCTATGATTCTGTGATCCATTTTCCTTCAGAAGGGCTAGGTTTAATACTAAGGCTGAGGGACTGGGGTGTTTTCAGTATGGAAAAAAAGAAGAATGAGGGGGGATCTTATCAATGCATATAAATACTGAAAGGGTGGGTGTCAGGAGGATGGGGCCAGGCTCTTTTCAGTGGTGCCCAGTGACAGGACAAGAGGGAATGGGCACAAACTTGAGCACAGGAAGTTCCACCTAAACATGAGGAGGAACTTCTTTACCTTGAGGGTGGCAGAGCCCTGGCCCAGGCTGCCCAGGGAGGTGGTGGAGTCTCCATCTCTGGAGACATTCCAAACCCGCCTGGACGCGTTCCTGTGTAACCTGCTCTAAGGTGGCCCTGCTCTGGCAGGGGGGTTGGACTAGATGATCTCCAGAAGCCCCTTCCAACCCCTACCATTCTGTGATTCTGTGATTTTGTAATACAGTTTATTTCCTGAATTATGTGGATTCCAACTAATTCTACGCAAGACATAAATTCAGGTCAAAAAGACCAGGCTTGTCTGAGAAGCCCACGTATTAACTCAAAATGCTGTGAGGTGGTTGATGTCAGTGTAGAATGTAAGGATTTCATATCAATGTTTATTAAAATCTGCTTTGCAGAAACCTTTGAAAATAGTATCTGGGTTAATCCTGTGTCTGCCTGCAGTATCTGGGTTGATCCTGCAAGTGTAACAGCTTTAGTTCACCCAAAGACATTCATGCCAGTATTCAATGGGTTTCATTCGTTTTTGTGCATTGCCAGAGTACTTTTCTTTTAAAAATACACTGTGTAAAATAGCATGTTCAATTACCTAATAAAGGTTTTGAAAGCTACAGGGTTTCTGTTAATTTCAGACAATTTTATTCATGTAAGAAAAATATCTAATAGAAATAGTTTATTGTAAATGTTTGTGCTGGATTACCTACAGTTTTCAAGTTGCTGATGCCAATTAGACCCCTGGCAAAATGACTTAACTCTACTACCAGTTAGTTCATTTTTCCCTTGTTACATATCTGGCTGAAAATAAGTGAACAGCAGCTGCTGCCCCATTCTTTTAGGCAGAACAGCCCAGTAAATGCTAGAGTTAGTAAGTATCAGTACTGAATGTGGATGAGGCTTTGGCAACATGTTTTCAAAGGTTCCTGAGAATAAGGCCAATGGCATTATGGCTGAGGATACCAGGAGAAAAACATGGCTCAGCTATTAATGGTCTCTGTGAGTTTTTGAGTTAATCAAGTGAGACCCTTCAAGTGTGAAAGTCTGGAGTAGGAAAGAGTCTGGAGTAGTAGCATTGGCTCTAAAAACTGAATCCCCTCATTGCTGACAGTGAGAGACATATCATGTCTTCTGTGAATCACTGGAAAGTAGAGACATTGGCGGGTACAGAGCATTCACGTGGTCCTTCGGAGCTGTTGGGACACTCCGTTGAAGGCAGGGGGTGTATTTGTCTATGTTACAATCAGATGCTGCACTGGAAAGGACCCTGGTGTTGGAAAACATACAAAGGTACTTTGAAGCCCCATTTTTTAGATTGAACATGCTGTTGATAAGAGGTAATTTGCAACAGCTGTCCTTACCTCCCATCTACTTTAATACCAAAATAATCCTTCTTCTTTCACATAACAATGTGGTTTTGTTTGCTTTTCAACAGTAGATAGAGTTTAAACTTCATGCATCAGCAGCTCTTTGGCCATACTGTTATAAATGGGGCTTGCCACAAGCTTTGAAATCAGAGAAGTGGTCAAAATTCACCTTACACAAGCACAGTCTTCAGTATCCATCAACATAATGTGGTTTCTTGAGGAAGACAATAATTGATTTTGGTTGATTAGTTGCACTGGAGACAGAATCTATAAGGAACAGCTGTTTTTAAGAATGTGTTCAACTAGGCAGAAGTTGGGCAGGCCTGTTTTAATGGAGATGTTTACTATTTCAAATAAACTCTAGGGTAGAAGTGTTTCTTCCAAGATCTGGCTGCCTTTGTAGTTAGTTCAACAGAATTTCTGTAATTGTTTACTGTAGGTCTGTTTGGTGGTGGCTGGTAATAAAACAAACAGCACAAAACCTCCTAATTGAATGAAAAATTACTTCTCTGCTGTTACTTTAACTATTACAATAAATCCATTTACCACAGTTATTTTATTTCTGGAGTGGTATAAATATAAGGAACCAATTTCTGCTAACATCTGCTTTTTAAAGATTGCAATTCATGAACATTTAATCTATAACACAGTTACACCTTTACTCTGAAGGAAAGGAAAGCCTTTTTATGTTATAGAAATTTTATTAGGGTACAGTTTTAGCAGAAACTGTCTTATCTATAAATAAATTTTACTTTTGTTGTTCCACAGTTATATTGCTTTCCTCAATTCATTCTAGTCTTAAAATAACTACTGTCAGAGGATATAAATAGATATAGATATAGATATAGACACGTGTATAAGCATATCTCCATATACATATATGTATAAGCAACAGTGTGTAAGCAAACAGATAACTTTTGTGACTGAAGGAATCTTGTTATGCCTTTATGTTGAATCCCTTTATAATTTTCAAGTAAATTAACCCTTAAACTGAATGATAACTCTGTCAAACACACAAAAAAATGTTTGATGATGTCATAAATAGCCTCCTTCTCTACAGGGTCAGTGCAACAGCACCCAGAACCTGTTCTTATTAATAGTCGAACACTCTTTCTGGTATGTGATGTCTGCTATGACAGTCCCAGGCTGACCCTCTGTTTTTAATGTACTGGAGCCCACCACACCCCTGTGCATCTGGAAGGTCCTGCAATCTCCATTTCCCAAACGCAGTTCTGGGGCAAGGAGAGGTTAAAAGGTAATTTGGAGAGAAATTTCCATTTCCAGAACCCATTCTGTGCATTGTTGATCCCATTCTGTGCATTACCATCTTTGGGCTGACACCACCCTACCCTGGGAATCTCGCCTCCCATCAGGATTTAAGCTGAGAAGTGAGAGGCTCTCTGCCTCTTTGCTAACCTGTTTTATGGTCCAGAAGAGAAATTCAGATTCATTAGACAAGAAAAGGAGTGGCAGACGGAATAAGACTGTACATCTTAAGGATTTAGGGCACTTGCTCTTTCTGAATTGCTTACAGAGTACAAAACCTTAGGATATTCTTCTCAGGAACTAGCGTTTGGAAAGGAGGGTTTTAAAAAATCCATATATGTTTTCTTTTCAAGTAATCAGAAAAAAAACATACCTATTCCTAGATAAAATCTTTTAGACATAATAGAATAGTTTCTCCAGGCCAGCTATACAAATTAACTACCCCAAACAGATGAAAGCTTTAGTCCTTTAACTCATATTTCTTATCTGCTTGCATGTCATTGCCACGCAGTTGAATATACTATAACTATTCTCGTATGATCCCTCTATGAGAATGCTTTTATTCAGGAAAAAGTTATTGTTGTGTGAGTTGTACTTTGAACTGGGGCAGAGTTATCCTGGGAGGACAATATAAGGGTCCCCATACAGGCAGGACTTCCTTGAAATTCACCAAAATTGACACATTTCCGCCAGTAGCAAGGTCCTTCAAGCAAATCACTGCCACTCAGGCAGCTTTTGTTTTAGCCAGAATGTATCAAAGTGGTTGGAGGAGCCCCTCCTAATGGCCTGATAAGTGCTCAAAAATTAATTCATATGACCTGAATCCAGCTTTTAAAAACAATGAATATAGGAATTTTTAAGACCAGAAAAGAAAGGAATCTCTGAAAAAACAGCTTTTGGTTTTGCCTTTTTTGACTGATATATATATGTGGGAAGGAGTGATAAACTGAAGCTGAGGATAGGCTAAATGTAAAGAGGAAATTATTCTTTCAGAAGGTAACGGTAAAAACAACTATGTCTGTGTGGTAATGATGATAACTTGCAAAGCCTATTTGTTTTGAGAGGAGAGGGTTGCTAGTTTTTGAAATCTCTTGTTGTTAACTATTCCAAAAAGAGTTCATTTAATTTTTTTTCATCTCTCAAAACCATGCTTTATTTCTTTGGAAAACATGGAGTGAGTACTCTTAGGGAAAACCAAAGCACACCTAAATTTCTGTTTCCAGGAGGTAAAAGTGTGATCAACCTCTTTTCATATGCGTATCTGTAAAAAAGGGCCTTGTTCAATTTTTCAGTCCAATCACACAAAGTCCAGAAACTTCAGCTAGCTGGAAACTATTTCTTACTCCAGGCCCAGTATTCCCGGGGAAACAGAGACATTCTCACGGAGTCATAAAGTACTTTATGTGTGAGAGGACTCTGGAGGTCTCCTTGTGCCTCTGCCAACGGGAGCAGGTTGCTCCTGTGCCCATCCTCATCCCACTATGTTTGGACTCTTGCCCAGGATGGAGGTTCCACGGACCTCCTGGGAAACCTGCTCCTAGTCTGGGCCAGCATACTGTGGACTACTTGCACCCTCAGTGCAGCACGCCCTTTTGCAGGCTGTGTCCCTGCGCTGCCAGTGTGTGCCTGCTGGGACAGCCTGGTCCCCTCAACCCTCCCCTTGACCCTGCAGCAGCTGCTGGAAGTTGTTTATTGTTTATTCTCATTATGGTGCTTAATCTCACCACAAGGGAACTGTCAAATAAGTGGACAGAGCCAATATTATCATCCTGTCATGAAGAAGTCTGAAATCTTAAATAGACTTCCTAAGAAGAGATACTGAAAAATAAACCCCAACTCTACAGCTTATGCGTCAGCATCTTTGTTTTCACCTGTTACTTCAAGCAGAAATTTCTGGTAGCCCAGGTTTAGAAAATATATGTAGAGAAGAGCTTGTGTTTGAGATTTTTTGTCTTATTGGTTTGGGGTTTTTTTGTCTCTATGTCATCTCAAGTCTTTAATGAATATTAGAAACTCTTACTTTTTATCAGGCCGTACCTATGATCCCCTGCAGTGAAAGCAGTCTGTACAGACCAGGGCTCTGTGGCTGATTAATGGTCTAAGCAAGAGAGACACAAACTTTGTGTCTTCTCTCATAGAGTCTTGACAATGCCTCTTGCTGTAGTGGGTTTCCTTGCAGCTGAAAGTGCCTAGCGTTTATATCTTCATCTTTGTATGGAAACAACTGTCTGCTTGGCTTACAAAGTCAAATAAAATATGAGACCTGAGCAACTTAAAAGCAAAGCACACAAAATATTTACACTGGTGATCTGGCTAATGGATGGGAAGCTTACTTTGAGGACCTAAACCAATTGGTGCTTTTTTCCCCCCAAAGCATTCCTAATTGGCCCTCTATCTGTTTGGCTGCAATTTGTGTTCCTGACAGTTTTTAAACAGAGAAAGCATGATATCTTCATGAAGGAGCTACAGCTGTCATCATACCCATCCCTCAGGTAGCTTGCCACAGTCGTGCCTTCCCCGTGCATCCGCAGCTACAGTTGCATGTGGCTTTTGCCGCAGTCATTCTCTTGCATCCCCTTGCCCCTCAGCTTGCACTCAGATGAGATCTAGCCCTTCCCAAGTGAACACAAGTTGTGACAGCTATCTCAGGCTTCCCTCAGCCATTTCTGCCATCACATTGCACTGTTTAATGCATTCCTGTCTGCTCTGTTGCTGTGCCGAATGCATGCTTTGAGAAAGAGCAGTAACTGAGGAAGTACTCAGGGGAGCTGAAGGGCTGTCAAATGTACCAGCAACAGCAAACAAACAAGGGGGAAAGATTATCTCTGCAAAGTCTTTTGGCTACTGCGATTCCAGGTGGTGCTTATCGTAATACTGGCCATTGTTTATTTATTTACTTATTTACTATTCTTTTACTCATGTCTCCACGTGCACCCCTTCCATCCCTGCCCAGTGGCTGACTGGTGCTGTAACAAACTTCTGCCACCTCAGGAACTATGGAGAAAGAGGAGATAGGCTCCCTGGGGACAGGTAGGAGACTAGACCCTTCGATGAGTAGATGGCCTTGAAGGCACCAGGAAACTTTCGAGCAGCTCAGAAAAAAGACCTGAGGACCAGTGACCCTGAGCTCCAGGATCTGCTGCAGTAAGGGTTTTATGAAGAGGGAATCGTCAGGCAAGTGACACAGTGGCCAGTGACCTGTGTGGCTGAAAAGAAACTTTGGAAGAGGTTAAGCCATCAGTCTGCAATGCCTGGTCACAAAAAGTTGTCAATTATAGTGGGCAGGTCTTAACATACTTGAAAAAAGTTAGTTACTGTGTTTTAATGTTCTGTGTGATAAATACACATTAACTGACTCCTGGAAAATGTTTGCAACACTTGGTCTAAATGTAGGCTTCTTAAAAAAAATTTAAGACAGCACTTCCTTAGGGTATTTCTATGAAATATTTTGTTAATTTCTTGAACAAAGAATAACAACAACAAACTTGCAACTCTACAGGATAATGTTTAATCTGCTTTATAAACATGCTATTTGGTCTTGGGCTGGCTAAGCTGTACCAGCTAACACCCTTTTTTTGTTGATATATGTTAGCTATGACATTGTGGTTGAAGTCAAGACTAGAATCAAGCTGCAAGTTTTTCAGCATGACTTAATTCCCTAATCTGGGCAATGTTTGAGTCATATCCATGTATCATGCAGGCATGCTCCTTAGGCTAGAACAAGTGTCTTAGATGACTGGAAAGGCAATGGGAAGTTTTGCTGCTATGCAAAACTGGATCGTACCAGCAAGCTGGAAATGGTTGCTGCTTCTGTTCCAGGGCCAGCCATGCAGTACAAGGCCACATCCATCTTGCGGCAGAGCAAAGTAAAATCTCCTGTGCTTGCTGAGGACCACATCTCTCCCCCCTTTTTGCAAGCAGACTCTCCCGCACTGAAACCCCACATAGGAAAACTCTCCATCTGTCTGGGCAAAGAATCAGACTGTTTTGTTTGCCTACTGTAAAATTCCTACATCGCTCAGGAATCCGTGTTGAGGAGATGCTTATTTCAAGATGGACCTACCTGTCATACTGCTTATGTCTGCAGCCCTTCTCTGTATTTGCATATTTAATCATGAATGGTTAAGGGCATCTAACATTAATGTGCCTGCTCACACTACAGCCACACAAACAAATTTTTTTCCCTTCTGTTTTTTGGAAGGCAAGGAAAGGCCTGCTGGCAAAGGAACAGGTCTTTCTACCATCTCGGTACACGTCCCAGTAACCTCTTTGCTAATGCTGGCAATTGTGCTTGCACCCCAGCAGATCAGACCCAGCCCTGCTGGGTAACATGCACTAGCTGGGTTCGGGCCAGCTGGATGGCAGGGGAAGCTGCCTAAAAATATGGCAAGCAAGAGATGGAGTGTACAGAGTGGCTGCAGGAACTGGGTAGAAAGGAAAAAGGAGGAATCCCAGAGGAGTTTCAGTGATGGTCGTTCTTGCACTTGTTTTCCTTGCAAATTCAGTTCTTCCAACCCATGTGGAGCAGGCTGTGCTGGTGCAGGAAGCCCTAATCCTTTTAACTGATCTGCTGCTGACAAACCTGGGCAGGGGCGTCCAGGTAGCTGCTGAACAGCAAAGCCAGGCTCATTGCTGCTCCCAGAGCTCCCAATCTGCACGGAAAACTCGGCCTTTTTGTCAGGAAGCTTTCTGAAATGCGAAGAGCAAATCTGAAATGCAGCCAGTTATGCAGGCATCCTAATGGGAGTGTTCGGGGCTAATATCTGACTCTCACACTGCCAGGTGAAGGAAGAGGCTTATTGCGCTCTTTTAGTGGGGCATGGGCTGGTTACATGCAAATTTGAGAATATGAAGAACCAACCTCCTGCATTCATCTTTTTTCCAGGACAGAAATACTGAATGCATGTAGGGAGAAAATAATTTCATAATATTAAATAATTCCAGCTCTAAATTGCTAATGTATGATGGTCTTCAAACCTCAAACCCCAATGAAATTTGGCAAAACTTCAATTTGGCAAAGATTTCAGTAAAAGTGCCTTTGATGTAGCACTACTGATTTCAGTGGAATTATTCCAGGGATCATTATTGCCCGTTTTGTAGAGAAGAGCATCATTACCCTGAACAGTCTACATCCAGTAGTGTTTCTCAAGAGCAGGCACATTTTACTGGAGGAGGCTGTCTTGGGTCAACTTTTGACCTCTGTTTCTCCTCAGGATTACCAACTTCCTTGAAAATTACTCAGCTGCCAGAGGAGTGCTCCACTTTAGCAAGCATGGCTGTCAAGGAGAGATAGCCCTGATTGCCCCTCTAACCACTTGTAAATACAAAAAAAACAAAACAAAAAAAAACCCAAACCAAAACCAAACTGCTTGAAGTAACTACCTCAAAAGGTAGCAGCACAGCAAGAACTGGCTTTTATATTGTTATAAAGAGTCAAATGGCAAATCTAGCAAATGCATCTGGGCCTCAAGTTAAGACACTGCCACACTTCATGTGGGACTGGAATTGTGTTATTCTTTATGAGCAATGTTTATGGAAGTAGGTCCGAAATCCACAAGGCTGATGGCTAGTTAATCACCTTTCACAAGCAGGGAGTCCAGAGGTGGCATGTAATGGGCATGATGGTATATGAAAATGGGCTAAAAAGATTTACTTGCTATACTAAAATGTGCCCCAATACTTGAACTTTTGATGCAACGTTAAAGCAAAATGCAGCTTTGAAAGTAACAATCTTCCTTTCAATACAGAATTAATTCTACTATGCGTTTGAAGGACTATACATTATTTCCTTGCTAGTGCTAAATGTAAACAACTTAAAGCACAAAGCTGGAATAAAGAGCATGTAAGGGAGCTGTGCACCACATTTATGGACAGCACTGTATCTATTGCATTCAAACATTTGGCATGATTTCTTTCTGTCCTGTCCAACATCTGTTCACTTATTTCTGTCCTCACCATGATCTGTTCACAGAATCATGACCTGCTTTTTTTTCTTTCATTTTTTTTTTTTTTCATGAAAAGTCACTCTGCTTTCCTACATTTGAACAAAACAAATGTGGAACTGACAGTTATCTCTGCAATCTCACTTGTGTGCAGAGAAACCAAATCACCTGAGAGTGGTGGTGACCTAGAGCATTGCAAGCCCAGTGCCCTTTCCACTTCACTAACAGAGAGCCTTTTTAATGACATGATCCAATTTCTGCTGAAGGATTTAGCCCTGAAGAAATTGTACTCTTGCAGTAAATGAGGGAATACTTATACCAAATTGTACATAACATAGCTGTTGTTGTACCAGTGAAATGGTGCCTTCTGAAAGTACAGTGTATTCACATTCCAGTATTGGAATGAGCTGTACAAATACTTGCATTTTTACAATAGTATATCTGGCCGTTCTTGGAGCCCTTTATCATTTTGACAATGCCTAATCATAGAGCACAACTTTGGTGCATAAAGAAGCTCCAAGATGCAGTAGGGAGTTAAAGCTCGTAACAGACAATGAAGGAGGAGCAATGCTGAAATACTAGCTTGTGGCCATTTTAATCACAGACTTCAGTAAAGCAAATGCACAACATTGTTAAGCAGGGGGAACTCGTACAGCTAGCTATTTTTAGGCTCCATCCTCATGCAAGTGTTCTCCTTTTAGCAGATTTGAGAAACACCCCCTGTGCAGCCTGGGATAAGATTTTGCGAGATCTTTTCAAGAAGCATAACCCAGATTTTGTAGCTGTGGAGGACAGATGACAGCAAACTGCCTTTTGTTTCCAAGTCACGTCTGTCTCTGGTTTGCATCTGGCTGGAGTGCCTCAATGCTTACTGCCTCACTGGAGCCTCTGGTACCCGGTAGCTGTGCCCGAGCACCCAGAGCAGCTCTACTACCACCTCCCTATTGCTCCCTACCCACCCTTGGACTCACCATGTGTAGCAAAGCCTTCCCCCCTAGGTTTCTGATGAAAATGCCCTGGGAGAGGTTTGCTCTAAGCAGGTGAGAGAGTCTCCCACCCTTACCCACTGCCTCAGCACTGTGTCAGTCATCTGGCAGGGGAGAAAATGTTTCCCAGGCGGCGAGACAGTCGCGCGCAGTCCCCTGACGTGTGCCTGACTGTTTGCCTGACTATTTGCCCATTGTATTTGCAGTGGATGTATAAATATACATAACCTCAACAGCTTGGCAAATGGAACCCCTGAATCTTGGGAAATGCTTCTCATAAATGTTTCCATTTCTCAGAGTCTTCTTGTCTGGATTCCTCAGTGTAGTATTTAATGAATGCCTTAATTTTCATCTTAAAAAGGAGAGCCAGAAACATCAAAGCTACCAGCTTTCCTGTTTTAGATAAAATATGCTGACATTTCACCCAAGAGGGAGGATTTTTAGTAGATCATAGCATTCTTGTCTCTAAATATGTCTTTTAAAAAAATCCCATTGATGCTTTCCAGTTTCAAATTCATGCTATTAATAGGTCAAAAAGAGAGACTTCTGGGAGAAAGCAATCATGTGATTTTGTAGCTTAAATATTTCATATAAACAACGACCAAAACGAAAGCCACACAAAATATCTTATTTTTGGTGTACAGCAGTTGTATTAAAGGGACTGGCTTCTCCCTGTCTAAGCATCAGCATGGAGGTTCTGTAAAAGCACATTGAGAAAAGCCTGGATTTTATCTGTCCTCCTGTGGCAAATGAGGAGTGACTGTTAACTGAATGTCTTCAGTGCCATCCAAGAAGCACTTTGCCAAAGGCTTTATTAGGACTGCTGGAGACACATCTAAAACAGGTTTAAAATAGGGAAGGCTGCCTTACACTTTAGTGTTCAGTGTTTAGAAACTTGGGGGTTTTTTTCCAACTGAGTATCACTTAGGATTTCAGATTCGAAGCCACAGCTGTGTATGACACATGAAGCAACGTAGTTCCTCATGCAATTGGCCACATTTCTTTTTAAAGAAAAGACTGCAATTTTCTAAAGAGCAATCCGCCTTCACACAACTTTGCACTGGACCAAGCCCAGCAGGTGCCCACTGAGTTATACTACTGAGACCTCTTAAATGCCAAAGCACAGGCTGTTAAATGCTTAGCACCTCAGGACCTGTAAATCCACCTTTGACCATCCCACTTTGTTTCTTGGTACATGTAATGACTTGGGAGTCCTCTGCTGAGGGGACATTCCAATAGCACATTGGGCCTGAAGCAGCTGATGAAACCTCTGGGCAGTAGTCAGCCAGGTTGAACAGGAAAGCAAAGGTCCCACGGAGGAATCTAACTACGAGGCCACGAAATGTAGCAGGAAGCACTAGTAGAGGGTAGTGGCAGCAAAAGGAGCAGCAAGCTGCAGAAACTGTGGCTGGAGATAGCCACCCCTAATGTTTTGTGAACTAACACCTGAGAGGCCATGAGCAAAGCTGATTTCAGCCAGGTAAATTGTGTCTCCAGCATCAGTGGGTCCAACTGTTGAACGTGACTTTATGTCACAAGAGCATGAGACCTTTTCTGTCATGCATGAGTCCTAATTCATAAAGAAATTACTTAAAACCCACCTAGAAGTCCTCTGGTGCACAGCACAGTTTAAGTCAGTGAAAGCTGGAGTACTTTATAAAGTCTAATTCACTTGTGTGATTTGTGTTGCTTTTTGTCTGCTGCCTTATTAAAATCTAATTGCCTGATATCAAATAGGCCATGGAGTGACAAGAATAGTTTGTGAATAGATACTATGTCTATATATATACTCAAAAACTAACAAGTAAGCCGTGTCTGTCATGTCAAAAATCTTTCTATTTTGGGATGGGTTTGAAGCCTCCTTTTGGTAGTCAATATTTTTCTGTTATACATAGTTTGCACAAGTCAGGTTCCATGCCAGCAATGAACATGGCATTGAAAAGACTGATACTGCACATTGAGGCAGCCTCTGAAACTCAGTTTCTTTGAACTGATGATTTCCTTATTAGCTTCTTTTTGCTAGAGAGGATACATGCTCTAACAGCTTGTTCCTTGAACTAGCACTACAAATCACTTTGCAAATTCAAAAACAAGGCTCCCTTTTTCTGGTCAATGCAAAGGACTAGTTTGGTCAGTCCCTTGGCTGACCATTTTTGCCAGCAGCTCCATTTCTTTCTTGCCAAGGGGCAAAGTCCTGCATGGCTTTGGGCTCCTAATCTTCCTTTCAACTGGTGCTTGTTCTGTCTGCCAACCGATCTGCCACATCCCTCTGGCAGTATTTGGGCCAAACAAGGCACAGAGGCTGATGTGCTGTTTAAAAGGTTGCTTGCAACCAGTGCATCGCCACTGGTGAACTCCCCTGGGTGAGCTGTGGGTGGATTAGATAAGTGTGCTGCTGAGGTTGTAGCCACATTTTCAGTGTAGAAAGCAAAGCAAAATTCCCAGGATGAATTCTATTGGGTGTAGGCTATTGCTGCTCTCTGCAATGGTATTGCTGTGCCCTGAGATAGCCATGGTTTCTGGAAGACTCTGTTCGTTTGTTTTGACTTGTGTCTGGCTAAGAGGTGATGTGTGTGTTTGTGTGCATATTTGTGTCTGTATGCCTGTAAATGTATGGTGACACATCTGTGGTATAAGTCAACAATAACATCTTTTATTCATTTAATAGCAGGCTGATTTGATCCTTCATGAAACATGTTTACATTTAGTAAAGCATGCTGCTCTTTTGGTTTTGAATCTTTAAGAATTTTATGACTTTAGGCCTTCCAGGACATGCCTTATCATTCACAAGAGATACACACTTTTATTCCAAGATTTCAGTTCTTGCAGGACTGGTTAATTTGCCTGGTTTAAACTCTTATTTTTATTAGGAACTAAAAAGAACTTCATATTATGTCACTGATGGTAAATAAAGTGTACACTGTAAAACTGACACACCTAAATCTGGAAGACCTGACATCTGGATAAACAGCTGAAGGATTGCCTGAAACTGGATAAAGCAGTAATCAGAAATTCAGTGGGGAAAAGCTAATATTCAGAAGCAGAGGCAGCTCCTTCTCAATCTTCAGATGTTTTTTTGTTCAGTCTGTTCCTAACATTCGGGGTTTTTTCCCTTACAGTCAAAAGCTCTTCGGGAAAAATGGCTGCTACAGGGAATTCCTGCTGGCTCCGCAGAAGAGGAAGAAGCCAGAAGGAGGCAGTCAGAAGAGGATGAGCTGAAGGTGAAAAAGCTGGAAGAAAACATAAACAGGTAGGGAGAGCTTCCTTTTGCTTTGCCTAAGAGCAGTCACTCCCATTAAGGCCAGAGACCTTCCTTGCCCAGGTCCCCATCTTTGGTAGCAGTTGATAGCAGCTGCCCAGGGAAGAGTATTAGAGGCAGGCACACATACAGCCAAATGTGCCCAGAATTTGTTTCCCAGATGTCCATGGTTTGCAAGGTAGAGCCATCGTGGTATCTTCGTGTTTAACAGACTTTGATGGACTTCTCTCACACAGGAGCTAAACAGAGGGCTGAGTTCCCCCTTCAGATACATGTGTATGACTCAGTCAACACTCAAAAGATTCTCCATTGCTTTACACCTCCTACAGCCAAAAAGAGTTCAAAGAGGGATGGCATTCTTTTGCACTCACTGTTCACTGATGCAAATGACTTTTCAAAATGCAACAGCAGATGCCACCAGCAGATCAAATATCTACTGCTGTCAGAAGCAAAGTTTAACCATTACAATTATTTCCTTTTATCAGTTTCCCTCTGCAGTCTGAGTTGACATTTGTCCTCTTTTTTGTGTTTTCTTTTGTTTTGCTGCAAAAAATGGACTCATGAGCTCATAAGAAAAATTCTTTTACCCCTCACAGAACAAATTCCAGAGCTGCTTCTTCTGCCATTTAGGCTATGTGGATTTAAAGTTTTTTCAGCTGGCAGACAACTGGCAAAAGTTAGTCAAATTTGTCACCACAGCTTTTACAAATGTGTCAGCTGAGGCATATAAGTGACAGAGAAAAGAAAATAGGACCAACAGTGCAATGGCTGAAGCATTAGTCTAGCATCTAGTGAATTAAGTTATGCCAGGTTTCTTGTAAAATTTCTTGGAGAAATCACTGAGAATGTTTCTCTGGGGATATACGCAAGCAAAACTACCCTGAGCTTGGATGACACTAAATGGCTTCTGTACGGAAGTAACAGATGAGCATGATTGTAAGGGTTGTCTCTTACTACTGGTCTCTGTCTTGTGATTCCTATCGATTAAAACTGATCTGAGAATGTGTATTGTTCTTTTACATCTGTGGTAACATAAGGCAAGAAAGCTTTTTTTTTTTTTTTTGTAAATTTCATATGCTACCTGATGTTTTACTCCATAAATTAGTAGATGGAAAGAATACATGGACTGAACTTCAGAAATACCTACTGTAATACATATTTCACCTGATGCTGAATGCTGCAAGGTGCTAAGTGCTCTGATCCCATCGAGCAAAACACATCAGCATGTGCTTAATTTCAGCTATGTAAGTACCACCACTGAAGACGATGAAACCTGCATTGTTTAATTGGTTGAAAGTATAGGATAGAAGTCTGGGTAAGGCCTTTGCCCCTGTGGTTTGGGTTTTAGTTCCTTAGCCTCAGCAATGAAATAAAGTCTTTGAATATTTTGAAAGTAACAGAGCTCTCTTCTGCTGTGACTGCCTCTCTGTAAAATGACAGGTCAGCTGCTTGCTCCTGATTTGAAAGGACATTTGTTTGACAGCTTCACTAGCATGCTTAACTTCTCTGTTATCTTTCTAAGGGAACTCCTAAGACAGTAAAAAAGTATTTTAATTTAAATGAGAAAATATTACACCTGAACTGTGGAGATAAGACAGTAGAGGCTGAGATCATTAGTCTAATTACAATTTACATCCATAACAACATGACACATCCAGAGCCTATCAAGAGAGATTGAGAAGTCAAAGGACTGTAGAAGAGGTTAGAAGAAGAAAGATGTCAAGCACATTATCGGGAGGCATGAAGTAGAATGAACTTATCCTGAAAGGACTTTATTTGCTGCCTGTGCACTATATTTCCCCTCTGCATTCCCAGGAGAGAATGAGAGGGGAGGATTATGGGGGCACCATTCGTATGTTCATGTTTGCAAGGGCCCAATGGTCCATCGAGGTTCACTGTGCACTATCCAATGGGACCACTATGAGACAGCCTAAACCCTCTCCATGAGGGAAACAGAGGACAGACTAAGCTGGTTCACGAGGAGGATAGAAAATACTGCAAGACTAGCCATAGAATTGATGGCAGGGGACTGCCAACCCTGCCATGGTTGCAGATTCATTAGAGTCAGACTGCAATGAGACATGGTGGGACAGCTCTC